>JAVTVY010057445.1:0-30645 GCA_036873755.1 Hanleya hanleyi | reverse complement strand
TTCCTTACTCTCACCATAATATCCTTGCCGGTGATATCATCTGAACTGGTACCGCTATGTCAGGTACTAGATGGTACCAATCTTATGATTTTGTCAACGGGATTTCCTGCTGTATATTTTACGTCTACTCAGGGATTGTCTTTTCTGATGTACATTGCCATTTTTATTGGTATAAAATATCAACGAGCAGGAATTCGTAAAGTTTCCGAGTCTAATAAAACGCGCAAGAGTCTGTCTTTGGCTGTCTCATATTTTTTGATCAATACAACCACAATTTGTTTGTACACTCCAATGCCAATTAACTTATCCTATCAGGACTGGTCCGGTTCGGAGTTGGAAATGTCATTTACTATTCACAACTGCCTTATGATGCTTTATCTTTGTAATTGCATAATCGACCCTGTGATCATGCTCTTTAGAATTCGATCAATACGACAAAATTTGCCTTTTGACTTACCCTCATGTCACGATTAAGTCACGAAAATTATCAACACAACGTCACGTAACCTCAAATATTTTACTTCAGGTCGAACTTTAGTCGTCGCCATTGATGCAAATAAGTGGGGTCGAAGTAAACTGTACTTTGATTGTGGTGAAATGTTCAATATGAGGAATCGAGGTAAAATATGCTTTAGTGAATAGATAATGGTGAAGTGTTCAATCTGTTAGGTTGAGGTAATGTGTACTTCGGTGAAGGGGATTGTGATGAAACGTTCAACTATGGAGGGTCGAGCAAAGTGTACTATGATGAAGGGTATGGTGAAGCAATGTTTAACTATGGAGGGTCGAGGCAGAGTGTATCTTGGTGAAGGGGATTGTGACGAAATGCTCAATATGTGGATTTGGGGTAAAGTGTACTTTAGTGGATGGATTGTGTTTCAAATTCAATATGTGGGGTCTAGGTTAGGTGTATTTTGGTGAATGGATTGTGGTGAAATGTTCAAAACGTGGAGTCGAGGGAAAGTGTACATTAGTGATTGTATTGTGGTGAAATGTTCAAATATGGAGGGTGGCGCCAAAGTGTATGGTGATGAATGGATTGATTTGACATCTTCAAGATATAGAGTCCAGGTAAAGTGATTTTTGTGAATGAACTGTGGTGAAATATTCAGTATGTGGAGTCGAGTCAAAGTGTACTTTCTGGTTTGTGGTGAAATATTCACGCATGCGCGCCAGTGCGATGGATTCACCATTCACGACAGCCCATCTGAGGAAAACAGCGCCCAAATCCAAAATTTCCACCGGAGGAGTAGCCAAAGTTCATAGTTACGCATGCACACCCCTCTTAGCTATGCAGGTTACCCATTCCTTCACATGCTTGTTTTACAAATATTAGTGTCGTGAGAGATTTAGAGACAGAGAAATTGCTTTTTCAATGACATTGCTGCGATCATTCGGCATAAGCCGACGTCACGTGAGTCTACCCTGAATGACATACAAGTCGCCTATCTCGAAATTCTGCTAACATTCATTATATTCATGCAAAAATCATTTAATATACTAACTCACTGGTGTATTTGCCGCGGGATTTTGAACGGTTTTGACCCGATATCATGCCAAAATTCCACGATATAGTACAGTGTCGTTGGTTTATTTACACACAGTTAACTATAGCACGTAAATCTGACACCACCCACGGTGTCTGACATCACCCATCCAATGATGCCAATCACGCTACTGGGAAATACAGATATGAGTTTTGAATAATGACACTGTGGATAGAAACCCAGCTTGAAATCTAGTAGCGAGTAAACGTCACCAAATTTCAGCTGTGAAACCGATTCCGCACAGGCGGTCACAGTGATGAGGCCTCCACTCAGACAATGACGTCATACGTTCGTCATGACACAGCATAACGCGCCTTGTGCATTACATCGTTGATGTAATGCCCAGTGAATATAACATGGAATTTTCAACCCCGTCATTCTCTATCGAGGATTTCTTATCGAAAAAATCCGACAAGTCCGACTGTGAAATCTTAGCGGTGGAAATTTGCGTGTGCAGATGAACATACAACCAAATAAATGCTGAAATACTGGTGGGTAACGCACCCGGATTTTTGACAAAATGCGTGTTGCCTGCCTCTTTCTCTCGTGTTTGACGCTGTTTTATTAAAATCCTTGCTAGCCCGGTCACGAAGAGTAGAAAAGAGAGGTGACAGGTGATGGCATTAGTTTCAACAGGCTATGTTTGTTTCTTTTATATCTAAAAATACAATCTTGATTATTGGAAAAGCAGTCAACGCGGTCGCCATTTTTACTCCCTTTGAGCTCCAGTGCAGTTCCAAATAGCCCAAGCACTGCCCAATTACACCGAATATGTCACTTGGATTTGGTTTAAATGTTTGCTAATTGAACAAAACGATGTATCACTTCATACAAATTGATCATGACAGCACTGTTGGAGAACATTTTTATTCAAATAAAACGCATTTGTTGGCGTCTGATGTATGGTCATATAGTTTCAGTGAATGAAGAGGCTTGGCACCTTAATCTGGGTTCCGATCGACTCGGCCAGTGATTGATCGTTAGAAAACGAAGATCACATGATGTACAACATTTACTGGCTCTCCGTGAAAAGGTCTATATCTCTGATATCGCACACCTTCTTTAAGCTTTGTGCCCTTTCTGACATGTTTTTGTTGTTTTTCTTCTTGAAAGAATGGTGGATGTAAACAAATAAGAAATACACTCCATCAATCGTCATTTTCCAGCAAAACTTCTAATTTTATCCAGTGCCGATTTCCAGTTCATGGCGCAAGAAGGATAACCGAACATATATGTTGACGAGTCCCCCAATACATAACTGGGCTACATATGCGCTTCATTAGTCCTTTTGGTTATCCGCCTTGCGAATGAGCTAGCTAGACAGTGAATTAAATTCGCGATTTTTACGAACGAACGATTTTGTCGTCCATTTACGTTTATTTACATTCTGTGTATTATTTTCTTGACAAAATAATGACGGGACGGACGCAAAGCAAATCATATTTATATAACTGCCATTACAAATTATAGGCAACCAGCATCGTTACAGCAAGTTTTTCCTACATCTACCACACACAAGGGCAGTTATTTTCGTTCAGTATCCCGCTACACTTTAAGTGTCTATTGTTTGTAGTGTACCGAGTCTGAATTTAGAATATCGATAATTTATTGTTGAATGTTATCCAACATGTATGGTTAACCAAATAAGTAGTTCACTATCATTGAACTGCGTTTGCAATATGTTATGGCTAAATTTATGGAATAAACAAATGGATATATCTTCACCAATTTTGTTTGGATGTTTGTTCATATGCTTGCATTACTGTATTTCTGGTATATTTCTTTCAAACCACAGTAAGTTATATTATATTATAGAAATGTCAATTTGGTATGCAGTTATCCATTTCGAATCGTCATTTCGATATTTTAAAACAATTTGCGCATATCGCAACGCTGAGTGCAAAGCAATATGGTGACTTGGGTGACTTGAGCGCGTTGAGTTAACCCTATCTGGCCTGGGGGGACCATTATGGCCCCCCTACCAAACTTTCTGTGCTATATCCGGAACGACAAAAAATGGAGAGCTGAAACTCCGTGACTTTATAGTTTGTCATATTGGGGTCATTTTGAGCCTATTTGCATGACCTCACGAGAAGAGAATCATGGGTAAATCCAAGATGGCAGCCACATGGGGTAGCAGAAAAGTGATATTTTTGTCATATTTCTTCAAAATTTCTGCTTTTCCGCGATGGAAAGTGGCCAAAAACTATTTTATTTCACATCACATTAATATTTACTAATTTATCATGCAGTTTTTGCGGAGAAATTATAAAAATAAAAAAATTAGGAAAATCTAACCGAAAAATCGACCAAAAATGCGGTTTTTGAAAATGACGTCGCTGTGACGTCATCAAAGCGGCCATCTTGAATTTTTTACATTTTCTGGTAGAGCTTGACCCAAGGGTATAGTGTGATAAGTTTCAGCTCCCTAGCTCAAGTGGTAAGAAAAATAATTAGGGGGGGGGGGCATTTCGGTCCCCCCCCCCAGGCCTGGACAGGTCCCAAAAAGCCCAGGCCAGATAGGGTTAAAGGCAGCTACAACGGAACAGTTGTAGTACTTCACCGACGGAAATTGTTTCGTACACGACGGCTGACTACCACTTAATTTCTCTAGTTTTCTTAAAGAAAATCGTTTACTTCTGGAGAACTATTCGCCACACTAGAAGCTCTATCGATTATTGACGCGGAAATTCTTTCTCAGACAATGGCTGAAATGTCGGTCCTTACGCCCGTGATCTGAAATTTTGTGCCTCATTTTCTTTTCAAATTATTACAACACATATAAGGGGAGTGGGAAGAGGTGCTGACATACTGACTGCGTCACATGACTTCACAGAATAGTCTTCTGGTAAACCTATTCTAAAGCACATACCAAGAATCTAACGATTCGTGATATGTGTTGTATCTCAGGTACGCTTTTATTGTACCTGTTCATGTGGCAACTTGGATGATATGACCACACGGCCCCTACCACCAGCATAAGCGGTATTAGATACAAATCTAGAGAGCTATGATGGAAATGCTCTGAAAACTCGTATACAGGTAATTGGTCAGCTGTTTCGCTGTGACAACTCGACATTGGGGATTGATGAGCTGTATCGTCGTCAGATGTAAATGACAGCAATTAACACAAAAGACTAGTCTGTAAGGCCCGATGTCGACCCAGCATCAACTTCCCACAATTGCCAACATATGTCAAAGACCAAAAGGTCTGTACAGGGGGCGGGCCTCGGGGACGAAACGTCCACCATTCCTGGTTCCTGAGCTACTGATGTTCAAAGTTAGACCTACTCAGTTTGTTCAGTTTTCTAAGATTGTAGAAACATCAAATTCTAACGATATTTTGTTGATGGGCTGTTCTACTCGGCACAAATAAACTTCTGATAATTGTATGTAAAGACCAACATTTAAAGTGCAATAACTTTATACTTGCCCTTCTCACAAGCAATATACTCGCATATTTGAAATCTCAAAGAAATAAGCTTTCCAATACTATGTTTTATTATATCTCATGTAAATTCGTAATGTTTTCATTGGTTGACAGCCTGTCACGTGTCAATCAACAAATCGTGATGTTCAGTGATGATGCAGTCATATCTTGCCTTACCGTTGAATAAATGTCATGTACCACGGCAGAGCGTTGAACATGACAAATTATTCCACGGCGACATCTGCCGGACCAACAGTTGCCTCCCATAGTGCTCGCGCCAACATACTCCCCGAAACGAAGATTGGTGTGTATTTACGTCGGCCTGATGTGTATAAGCCGGCCCGTTGGTGATAGAAATTAGTGAATGTGATTTGGTAACTGACTGAAATAAATTTGGCATCTTTTAAAAAGGTAGTAAGATCACCGAGAACGTTATTCTTCCAAATTATGCGACTGAGTCGACAAACAAGCCGAGGTCGAACAATCGATCTTGACTTGGCGTTTTGAAAACGGTCGCGTAGTGTTGAACACGATATGCTTATTTCACCGTACCATCCTCATTCACATGATTTTAAAGTCCCCATTTAATTCAAATATGACATTAGGTATAATAAAACAAGTATTGCATGTTGTAGCGTGGAAAATGACGATTCGTCAACCCACGAAAGGTGATGTACAACACGGGCTGTGCGCTCGTTGTACATCACCTTTTCTCGAGCTGACAACTCGTCATGTTCCACGCTACAACATGCAATATTTGTATAATGTATATTAATCGTTTTCATAGTTCTCACAATAAAATAACAGCGGGTGTGTGAAAGTCCGCTCAGCTAGGATACGTGCTCTTATCCTATTGAGGAATATAAATAAGCATTCGCTTCAAATTTCTTTGAAAATGCACATCTATAGCATATCAGTGTAGGTGTGAATCACAAAATTAACTCAGAATTTGCTAGATGTCAAAGTTATACCACAAACTTGCGCATTGGCATACTATTTGACCTGCAGTTCAAATTACACATTGTAATTTTGTGGGTACCAATTTCTACGCCCACGCCCTGAACTTGTCTTGGTCGGACGGGCTGCCATTATTGCTCAAATTCAGTCCGTAGCCTCATGAATATGCATTAGACTTTATCATTCATCTGTCCGAAAAGTACTCTGAGACGGCGTCAGCGAATGGCTGGCATTGTCATTGTGCCAGCCTATGTCAGCCTAAACAAGCCTATGTTGATGTATACTATGATTGTCTTTTTGAATTTGGTGCTAATACTGTTATATGGAATATGGAATAGATCTTTGGATTATGGACGCGGATATTCTCTAATGAACGACGGCTGAATTATGAATGACGGACCAGAGGCTTGTAAGCCTACAGAGGAGGCATGTGCTGTGTTTGATTGGTTCGTAAGATGAAATTGACGTTTTGATTTTAAACAATCATGGCAGCCCGTCCGACCAAGGCAAGTTCGAATTGGGAACGTAAAAATTGGTTTGGTGTAACGAAGTTGACGGAGAGCGGACTTGTATGGGGTGTCGGCATTCCCAGGAAAGATAACATACACCGTCATAGAAGACTCCGACTCGACCAGTGGTTTTATCTGGACTTAAAATGGAGAACAAAACAAGTGGAAAGTCTGAGGTTATAGGTTTTACTATATGCACTTTGAACGAGTTGCAACATTCCTACATACATTTGTGACTCCACCGGTAGAATTAGTCTAATTGAGATCTCCCACAATCCACTTTTATACCGTTCTAACATTCCTGATGGATCAAACCCTTAATGCAGTTGTGATAATAATATTTGTTGACTGTCTTCAAACCACAACATACCCATTAAACTTTGGTTTCATGAAGTTCAGCTCTAGTGCATTTCTTTTTCCATGCAATTCCACTCATATAGCTGAATACTGAAGATAACTGACAATGTCTGACCGTATTGGTCACTGGAGAGAATGTTTGTATTGAACAAGCAGCATTCAGAATCAAAAACAATTCCCTTATGTCAATCTGTCAGGTTTTTTGTTTGTTTGAAGTTTAACGTCGCACCTAATCTTATTGGTCATACGGCGAAGATGACCCAAACACAATACCCCAGCAAAACCCTAACCCTAACAAAAACCTTACCGAAACTACAAAACATTTTTGAATTTCGAATTTTGAAAATTAGGCTCTACAGACACTGATCACAATGGATCGTCAGGGAGCCTAACGTGTTTAGTACTTTAATCTACCTCCTGTGCCCGAAAAACATGGTACAAACCATGCTGCCCTAAGCTGGCGGGCTCAATCTGTCATACCGTACAGACATGTATCCACATGGGATTTCTCGACTCTCTATACTACAATCCCTCATCAGGACCTTATTGACCGTCTAAGTTTATTAATAGTATCTGTGTTCAAGAAAACTGATCGTAGATATATTAATGTCGGAAGCCATAAAGCATTCTTTAGCTCTACTACATACAAGAGATATCATTCATGGGATGTTTCTTTGTTTATAGAGTTGCTTGAGTTTCTCATTAAAAATATCTATGTGAAATTTGGCTACACAATATATCGGCAGCATATAGGTATTCCAATGGGTACTAATTGTGCACCCATGTTGGCTGACCTGTATCTGTTCTCTTATGAATATGACTATATGCAGGAGCTTTCATAAACCGATCCATTCAAAGCCCGTTCCTTCTCATTCACCAAACGCTATATAGACGATCTTCTCGCTGTGGATAATCGCTATATAAATGACGCAGTGAAGGATATATATCCACCTTCACTGGATTTGAAGGAAACTACAGATAGCCCTACAGGCACATCATATTTAGATCTCTATCTCTATAAAAATGAAGCGGGCATTCTCTCTCGTCGACTTTATGACAAAAGAGATGATTACAATTTCGACATCGTAAACTATCCCTTTCTGGACAGTAATATTCCAGTGGGACCTGCATATGGCGTATACATATCTCGCGTAGTAGCATTTGCTAGATCCTGTGTTAAATGTGACGATTTTAATCAACGTCACAAAACATTGTTGCAGAAACTTATAAAACAGGGCTATTCCGCCAAGCGCCTCCACTCAAAGTTTCTCAAATTTGGCGATACATATCGCATGCTGATAGCAAAATACGAACGTAGCGTGCAAGATCTATGGCGCTACGTTTCGTAACTTGTGTCTAATTCCACTTAACCCGGGGCTAGGGGCCGTATGAACCCATGTAATTCAAGATCCCCATGGTACTCATATGAACAGGCGCAATCAAAGCGTGACTGAGATAAATCATTTTTTAGATGACGACTCCATAACGAATATTATGGATTAAGAATACTGATCAGCGATACGGATTTGATATTTTTGGAACATCATTATGTCTTGTCGGCGTCATTGAAAACTGTTGACCGCTTCTCTCTTGCAGGAAACAAGCCTTTGTTTATGTATACTATGATTGTCTTTTTGAATTTGGTGCTAATACCGCTATATGAAAAATGGAATAGGTCTTTGGATTATGGACGCGGATATTCTCTAATGGACGACAGCTGGATTATGAATGACAGACTAGACGCTTGTAATATAACAAACAACACACTGCGCACGTCATGAACGGATAATAACCGAGCCTACTGTAGCAAAATCAAAACCAGAAGAAATTAAAATATCATACTAATAGCCTAAACTAGTATGGTAAGAAAGCCTACGAAATCATGAATTCACATATCTTCTCGGAACAGAGTTGGATGATACGCTCACAAGCATATAATGCAAATAAAACAAAACGAAAAGAAAATTATCGGATGGCAAGGAAATGGTACTAGTAATTGAACAAGTAAGCAATCCAGCGAAAAAGTAAACATAACATCATAGCTTTATTCTGAGATGGGACTACATTCCGAGAAAACGCAAACCGACCAGCCACATCAAGAACTACAAAATGCATAAGTCATCAAAATGACATCCAAAGTTCATAGCATTGTATTGATCGCATATTTCGTTATCCGCAATATCAGTTAATTCCTTCAAATCATTATCCAATAATCGTAGCCCATGTCCATAGAGTGATGTTGTAATCGAAAATGCATTAAACTTTTGCAAAAGTTTACCAAAATTTTAGACAAAAAGCAAACCATTTTCCAAAACATTACATGAAAAGCAAAACAAAAATGGTCTGAATAAGCCAACATGGATATAGAACCACATTTACCTGTATCAAAATGTCATTACTGTCAAGCAAAAGGAACACACCCAGAACTTATTAGGTCATTGCCACGGGTAAAACCCGTTATGTCAGTAGAATCAAGTTCAAGAGAAAGGAATCAGGTGGAGAAATTCGGTCAGTTATGACAAAGAATACTGTATCAAATGCCAGTGTGCATTTTCCAGTACCACTACATGATATCTCTGTATTGTTGCAACAAAATAATTGAAACACAGAGACAATTATCCTGTGTTTACATGTCTTAAATATTTCCTATGGTTATTACCAAGTATTAGACCTCATCAGCATGACCACTGTTGAGTCTTCACCTCATCCTACAGGGTTATCATTAGGACCCTGTATTAATCATCATGAAAGCTAGAAGTTGCAACGATCGACGTGGACGCAATAAGTACTGCACTTGAAATAAGTTGCCAGTACGCGTTAATTGAAACCAATTCGCCATCCAAAGTCATAGATTTGCATCCAAACAATAATAATAAAACTCAAGATGATACTTTCAACATTTATGAAACGGTATATGATCACAGCTCCTCAGCTAAAAATAACCAGGCTCATACAGCCTAACCGGGAATTGTAATTGCTCTGCAGCTTATATCAACCAGGTTCTCATGGCATACCAAGCTTATAGTCTACCAAGCATTATGTGCTACAATAATACGTACTCAGAGTGTACCAAGGACCTATCACTAGATACGCGATAACCTTAGTGTCATTAGCTCAAATACGTTAAGTGTTATCATACCAGCTATAGACTAGCTATTCCGGAAACCGATCGCGATAAAAGTCCCAATAAAATAATAACTGTGAAATCAAAGGACAGTGCTCTCAAAGGATAAATTCACCAATCATCAAATCACCAAATTTACAAGTCACAAAATTAATGCAATCTACTAGTTTAATATATAGTTGGTTTGTCAACTTGACGAGTCGTCGCTATATAGCTAAAATATTGCTGAACGCGACGTTAAACCGTAATTCTCTCTCCCTCTCTCTCTCTCTCTCTCTTGACAAGGCAAGCAGTATTATCGACAATAAATGAAACAAAATGCGCACAGTATACGAAATTTTTGGCGATTCAATCCGAAATGTTCCAAGATTTTTTTGGGAATAGGGTGTCTCAGAATTGGCTAGGGCATGACCTATTTCTGTAAACTGTAAACCGTTTCAATACACAGACACCATTGCCAACCATTGGAAAAGTCACAACGTAAGAGAGGAAGTCCATGCCGGGCATATATCGCTATACAGAGTTATGTTCACTCACTAGCCATAAGGCATCGTTAAGTGAAACGACATAAAACTGTTCCTTTACGTAATGTATCTGCGGAAGAGAATTGTTCCGGAGGTTTCGTACCTCAGTATAAAGACCACGTCACCAAAGAGAGATCCACAAAACATGTCACAGTTAAACTAAACAACGTTTTCTCGGTCAATCCCCGCTCAGTCACGCAGATATTCCCAACACGCTGTCTTTTCAAGAAAGGCCGAACAATTTGATTGGCGTGGCCTGACGGAATATTGTGTACTGTTCCAGGCTCAAACACATACACCATTGCGATGACAACCTGCTGAGTCATCACCTCATCCTGCAGGGTTATCATTAGGACCTTATATCAATGATTATGAAAGCTAGACGTAGCAACGACTGACATAGATACATTTTTTACTATATGCACTTCGAAACAGCTGCAACATTTCAACATACATTTGTGGACTCCACCGGTGGTGGCAGGTGACAAAGATGAAATCTCCCACCATCCATTTTTTTATGATCCTGTAGGAATGCGTTTACATAGGAAACGGAAGTTATTTCCTTATTCCCTATTCCCGTTTCGATATTCTAAATCGCGCTATGTGAAAGTAGTAACCTTCATGAAAATCCATATATTTCGACAACCATTATGATTTTCCTAACACGAATGGGACCATGTTTTCCCCAATAAATTTTCTTCGCTGTGAATATAAATTTCACACCAATACTTCAAAATGTGTGCTATTCTGAACATTTCTAAAGTGCCGTAATAAAATCTGTGTACATTCCACAGTATTTTGCTAGCCACTTTTAGAGTGATCTAGATATCTTCCTAATACATTTATCTACCTGTATGGCCCATTTTTGGGCGTTTAAAGTGGAGATGACATACCCTCCGAGACAGCGCTAAATGGGTATTATCTGGGTTTGGGCAATTTACACCTACTGTGTTTGTTGCTCCCGATCACACAGAAATCTTATTTGCGCCACTTTTAGAGTGGTCTAGATATCTTCCTAATACATTTATCTATCTTTTTGACCTATTTTTGGGCGTTTAAAGTGGAGATGCCATACCCTGCGAGACAGCGCTAAATGGGTATTATCTGGGTTTGGGCAATTTACACCTACTGTGTTTGCGGCTCCCGATCCTCCAGAAATCTTATCTGCGCCACTTTTAGAGTGGTCTAGACATCTTCCTAATACATTTATCTATCTTTGTGACCCATGTTTAGGCGTTTAAAGTGGAGATGCCATACCCTCCGAGACAGCGCTAAATGGGTATTATCAGGGTATGGTCAATTTACACCTACTGTGTTTGTTGCTCCCGATCACCCAGATATCTTATTTGCGCCACTTTTATAGTGGTCTAGATATCTTTCTAATACATTTATCTATCTTTGTGACCCATGTTTGGGCGTTTAAAGTGGAGATGCCACACCCTCCCACACAGCGCTAAATGGGCATTATCTGGGTATGGTGAATTTACACCTACTGTGTTTGTTGCTCCCGATCACCCAGAAATCTTATTTGCGCCACTTTTAGAGTGGTCTAGATATCTTCCTAATACATTTATCTACCTGTCTGACCCATGTTTGGGCGTTTAAAGTGGAGATGCCATACCCTCCGAGACAGCGCTAAATGGGTATTATCTGGGTTTGGTCAATTTACACCTGCTGTGTTTGTTACTCACGATCACACAGAAATCTTATTTGCGCCACTTTGACGGTGGTCTAAATATCTTCCTAATACATTATCTATCTTTGTGACCCATTTTTGGGCGTTTGAAGTGGAGATGCCATACCCTCCGAGACAACGCTAAATGGGTATTATCTGGGTTTGGTCAATTTACACCTACTGTGTTTGTTGCTCCCGATCCCCCAGAAATCTTATTTGCTCCACTATTAGAGAGGTCTAGATATGTTCCTAATACATTTATCTATCTTTGTGACCCATGTTTGGGCGTCTAAAGTGGAGATACCATACCCTCCGAGACAGCGCTAAATGGGTATTACCTGGGTGTGGTCAATTTACACCTACTGTGTTTGTTGCTCCCGATCCCCCAGAAATCTTATTTGCGCCACTTTTAGAGTGGTCTAGATATCTTCCAAATACATTTATCTACCTGTCTGACCCATGTTTGGGCGTTTAAAGTGGAGATGCCATACACTCCGAGACAGCACTAAATGGGTATTATCTGGGTATGGTCCATTTACACCTACTTTGTTTGTTGCTTCAGATCGCACAGAAAACTTATTTGCGCCACTTTTAGAGCGGTCTAGATATCTTTCTAATACATTTATCTATCTTTGTGACTCATGTTTGGGCGTCTAAAGTGGAGATACCATACCCTCCGAGACAGCGCTAAATGGGTATTATCTGGGTTTGGTCAATTTACACCTGCTGTGTTTGTTAGTCACGATCACACAGAAATCTTATTTGCGCCACTTTGACAGTGGTCTAGGTATCTTCCTAATACATTTATCTATCTTTGTGACCCATTTTGGGGCGTTAGAAGTGGAGATGCCATACCCTCCGAGACAGCGCTAAATGGGTATTATCTGGGTTTGCTCAATTTACACCTACTGTGTTTGTTACTCACGATCACCCAGAAATCTTATTTGTGCCACTTTTATAGTGGTCTAGATATCTTTCTAATACATTTATCTATCTTTGTGACCCACGTTTGGGCGTTTAAAGTGGAGATGCCACACCCTCCCACACAGCGCTAAATGGGCATTATCTGGGTATGGTGAATTTACACATACTGTGTTTGTTGCTCACGATCACCCAGAAATCTTATTTGCGCCACTTTTAGAGTGGTCTAGATATCTTCCTAATACATTTATCTACCTGTCTGACCCATGTTTGGGCGTTTAAAGTGAAGATGCCATACCCTCCGAGACAGCGCTAAATGGGTATTATCTGGGTATGGTCAATTTCCCCCTACTGTGTTTGTTACTTCCGATCACACAGAAATCTTATCTGCGCCACTTTTAGAGTAGTCTAGATATCTACCTAATACATTTATCTATCTTTGTGACCCATTTTCGGGCGTTAGAAGTGGAGATGCCATACCCTCCGAGACAGCGCTAAATGGGTATTATCTGGGTTTGGTCAATTTACACCTGCTGTGTTTGTTACTCACGATCACACAGAAATCTTATTTGCGCGACTTTAAGAGTGGTCTAGATATCTTCCTAATACATTTATCTATCTTTGTGACCCGTTTTGGGGCGTTTGAAGTGGAGATGGCATACCCTCCGAGACAGCGCTAAATGGGTATTATCTGGGTTTGATCAATTTACACCTACTGTGTTTGTTGCTCCCGATCACCAAGAAATCTTATTTGCGCCACGTTTAGAGTGGTCTAGATATCTTCCTAATACATTTATCTATCTTTGTGACCCGTTTTTGGGCGTTTGAAGTGGAGATGCCATACCTTCCGAGACAGCACTAAATGGGTATTATCTGGGTATGGTCCATTTATACCTACTGTGTTTGTTGCTTCAGATCACACAGAAATCTTATTTGCGCCACTTTTAGAGTGGTCTAGATATCTTCCTATCTATCTTTGTGACCCAAGTTTGGGCGTCTAAAGTGGAGATACCATACCCTCCGAGACAGCGCTAAATGGGTATTATCTGGGTTTTTGATCAATTTACACCTACTGTGTTTGTTGCTCCCGATCACCAAGAAATCTTATTTGCGCCACTTTTAGAGTTGTCTAGATATCTTCCTAATACATTTATCTATCTTTGTGACCCATTTTTGGGCGTTAGAAGTGGAGATGCCATACCCTCCGAGACAGCGCTAAATGGGTATTATCTGGGTTTGGTCAATTTACACCTACTGCGTTTGTTACTCACGATCACCCAGAAATCTTATTTGCGCCACTTTTAGAGTGGTCTAGATATCTTCCTAATACATTTATCTATCTTTGTGACCCATTTTTGGGCGTTTGAAGTGGAGATGCCATACCGTCCGAGACAGCGCTAAATGGGTATTATCTGGGTATGGTCAATTTACACCTACTGTGTTTGCTGCTCCCGATCACCCAAAAATCTTATTTGCGCCACTTTTAGAATGGTCTAGATATCTTCCTAATACATTTATCTATCTTTGTGACCCATGTTTGGGCGTCTAAAGTGGAGATACCATACCCCCCGAGACAGCGCTAAATGGGTATTATCTGGGTTTGGTCAATTTACACCTGCTGTGTTTGCTACTCACCATCACACAGAAATCTTCTTTGCGCCACTTTTGACAGTGGTCTAGATATCTTCCTAATACATTTATCTATCTTTGTGACCCATTTTTGGGCGTTAGAAGTGGAGATGCCATACCCTCCGAGACAGCGCTAAATGAGTGTTATCTGGGTAGGGTCAATTTACACCTACTGTGTTTGTTGCTCCCGATCACCCAGAAATCTTATTTGCGCCACTTTTAGAGTGGTCTAGGTATCTTCTTAATACATTGATCCTTCTTTGTGATCCATTTTTGGACGTTTGAAGTGGAGATGCCATACCCTCCGAGACAGCGCTAAATGGGTATTATCTGGGTATGGTCAATTTACACCTACTGTGTTTGTTGCACTCAGTCACCCAGAAATCTTATTTGCGCCACTTTTAGAGTGGTCTAAATAACTGCCTAATACATTTATCTATCTTTGTGACCCATTTTTGGGCGTCTGAAGTGGAGATGCCATACCCTCCGAGACAGCGCTAAATGTGTATTATCTGGGTATGGTCAATTTACACCTACTGTGTTTCTTGCTCCCGATCACACAGAAATCTTATTTCCGGCACTTTTAGAGTGGTCTAGATATCTTCCTAATACATTTATCTACCAGTCTGACACATGTTTGGGCGTTTAAAGTGGAGATGCCATACCCTTCGAGACAGCGCTAAATGGGTATTATCTGGGTATGGTCAATTTACACCTACTGTGTTTGCTGCTCCCGATCACCCAGAAATCTTATTTGCGCCACTTTTAGAGTGGTCTAGATATCTTCCTAATACATTTATCTATCTTTGTGACCCATTTTTGGGCGTTTGAAGTGGAGATACCATACCCTCCGAGACAGCCCTAAATGGGTATTATCTGTGTATGGTCAATTTACGCCTACTGTGTTTGTTGCTCCATATCATACAGAAATCTTATCTGTGCCACTTTTAGAGTGGTCTAGATATCTGCCTAATACATTTATCTACCTGTCTGATCAACTTTTGGGCGTTTAAAGTGGAGATCTCATACCCTCCGAGACAGCGCTAAATGGGTATTATCTGAGTATGGTCAATTTACATTTACTGTGTTTGTTGCTCCTGATCACCCAGAAATCTTATTTGCGCCACTTTTAGAGTGGTCTAGATATCTTCCTAGTACATTTATCTATCTTTGTGACCCATTTTTGGACGTTTGAAGTGGAGATGCCATACCCTCTGAGGCAGCGCTAAATGAGTATTATCTGGGTATGGTCAATTTACACCTACTGTGTTTGTTGCTCCCGATCACACAGAAATCTTATTTGCGCCACTTTTAGAGTGGTCTAGATATCTTGCTAATACATTTATCTATCTTCGTGGCCCATTTTTGGGCGTTTAAAGTGGAGAGGCCATACCCTCCGAGACAGTGCTAAATGGGTATTATCTGGGTATGGTCAATTTACACCTACTGTGTTTGTTGCTCCCGATCACCCAGAAATCTTATTTGGGCCACTTTTTGAGTGGTCTAGGTATCTTCCTAATACATTTATCTATCTTTGTGACCCATTTTTGGACGTTTGAAGTGGAGATGCCATACCCTCCGAGACAGCGCTAAATGGTTATTATCTTGGTATGGTCAATTTACACCTACTGTGTTTGTTGCTCTCAATCACCCAGAAATCTTATCTGCGCCACTTTTAGAGTGGTCTAAATATCTTCCTAATACATTTATCTACCTGTCTGATCCATGTTTGGGCGTTTGAAGTGGAGATGCCATACCCTCCGAGACAGCGCTAAATGGGTATTATCTGGGTATGGTCAATTTACACCTACTGTGTTTGTTGCTCCCGGTCACCCAGAAATCTTATTTGCGCCACTTTTAGAGTGGTCTAGATATCTTCCTCATACATTTATCTATCTTTGTGACCCATTTTTGGGCGTTTGAAGTGGAGATGCCATACCCTCCGAGACAGCGCTAAATGGGTATTATCTGGGTATGGTCAATTTACACCTACTGTGTTTGTTGCTCCCGGTCCCCCAGAAATCTTATTTGCGCCACTTTTAGAGTGGTCTAGATATCTTCCAAATACATTTATCTACCTGTCTGACCCATGTTTGGACGTTTAAAGTGGAGATGCCATACCCTCCGAGACAGCGCTAAATGGGTATTTTCTGGGTATGGTCAATTTCCAACTACTGTGTTTGATGCTTCAGATAACACAGAAATCTTATTTGCGCCACTTTTAGATTGGTATAGATATCTTCCTAATACATTTATCTATCTTTGTGATCCATTTTTGGGCGTTTGAAGTGGAGATGCCATACACTCCGAGACAGCACTAAATGGGTATTATCTGGGTATGGTCCATTTACACCTACTGTGTTTGTTGCTTCAGATCGCACAGAAAACTTATTTGCGCCACTTTTAGAGTGGTCTAGATATCTTTCTAATACATTTATCTATCTTTGTGACTCATGTTTGGACGTCTAAAGTGGAGATACCATACCCTCCGAGACAGCGCTAAATGGGTATTATCTGGGTTTGGTCAATTTACACCTGCTGTGTTTGTTAGTCACGATCACACAGAAATCTTGTTTGCGCCACTTTGACAGTGGTCTAGGTATCTTCCTAATACATGTATCTATCTTTGTGACCCATTTTTGGGCGTTAGAAGTGGAGATGCCATACCCTCCGAGACAGCGCTAAATGGGTATTATCTGGGTTTGGTCAATTTACACCTACTGTGTTTGTTACTCACGATCACCCAGAAATCTCATTTGCGCCACTTTTAGAGTGGTCTAGATATCTTCTTAATACATTTATCTATCTTTGTGACCCATCTTTGGGCGTTTGAAGTGGAGATGCCATACCCTCCGAGATAGCGCTAAATGCGTATTATCTGGGTATGGTCAATTTATACCTACTGTGTTTGTTGCTCCCGAACACACAGAAATCTTATTTGCGCCACTTTTAGATTGGTCTAGATATCTTCCTATTACATTTATCTACCTGTCTGACCCATGTTTGGGCGTTTAAAGTGGAGATGCCATACCCTCCGAGACAGCGCTAAATGGGTATTATCTGGGTATGGTCAATTTACACCTACTGTGTTTGTTGCTCCCGATCACCCAGAAGTCTTACTTGCGCCACTTTTAGAGTGGTCTAGATATCTTGTTAATACATTTATCTATCTTTGTGACCCATTTTTGGGCGTTTGAAGTGGAGATGCCATACCCTCCGAGATAGCGCTAAATGGGTATTATCTGGGTGTGTTCAATTTACACCTACTGTGTTTGTTGCTCCCGATCACACAGAAATCTTATTTGCGCCACTTTTAGAGTGGTCTAGATATCTTCCTAATACATTTATCTATCTTTTTGACCTATTTTTGGGCGTTTAAAGTGGAGATGCCATACCCTCCGAGACAGCGCTAAATGGGTATTATCTGGGTTTGGGCAATTTACACCTACTGTGTTTGTTGCTCCCGATCACCCAGAAATCTTATTTGCGCCACTTTTAGAGTGGTCTAGATATCTTCCTAATACATTTATCTATCTTTGTGACCCATTTTTGGGCGTTTAAAGTGGAGATGCCATACCCTCCGAGACAGCGCTAAATGGATATTATCTGGGTATGGTCAAATTACACCTATTGTGTTTGTTGTTCCCGGTCACCCAGAAATCTTATTTGCGCCACTTTTAGAGTGGTCTAGATATCTTCCTAATACATTTATCTATCTTTGTGACCCATTTTTGGGCGTTTAAAGTGGAGATGCCATACCCTCCGAGACAGCGCTAAATGGGTATTATCTGGGTTTGGTCAATTTACACCTACTGTGTTTGTTACTCACGATCACCCAGAAATCTTATTTGCGCCATTTTTATAGTGGTCTAGATGTCTTTCTAATAGATTTATCTATCTTTGTGACCCATGTTTGGGCGTTTAAAGTGGAGATGCCACACCCTCCCACGCAGCGCTAAATGGGCATTATCTGGGTATGGTGAATTTACACCTACTGTGTTTGTTGCTCCCGATCACCCAGAAATCTTATTTGCGCCACTTTTAGAGTGGTCTAGATATCTTCCTAATACATTTATCTATCTTTGTGACCCATTTTTGGGCGTTTGAAGTGGAGATGCCATACCCTCCGAGACAGCGCTAAATGGGTATTATCTGGGTATGGTCAATTTACACCTACTGTGTTTGTTGCTCCATATCACACAGAAATCTTATCTGCGCCACCTTTAGAGTAGTCTAGATATCTTTCTAATATATTTATCTACCTGTCTGATAAATTTTTGGGCGTTTAAAGTGGAGATCTCATACCCTCCGAGACAGCGCTAAATGAGTGTTATCTGGGTATGGTCAATTTACACCTACTGTGTTTGTTGCTCCCGATCACCCAGAAATCTTATTTGCGCCACTTTTAGAGTGGTCTAGATATCTTGTTAATAAATTTATCCATCTTTGTAATCCATTTTTGGACGTTTGAAGTGGAGATGCCATACCCTCCGAGACAGCGCTAAATGGGCATTATCTGGGTATGGCCAATTTACACCTACTGTGTTTGTTGCTCTCAGTCACCCAGAAATCTTATTTGCGCCACTTTTAGAGTGGTCTAAATATCTTCCTAATACATTTATCTATCTTTGTGACCCATTTTTGGGCGTTTGAAGTGGAGATGCCATACCCTCCGAGACAGCGCTAAATGGGTATTATCTGGGTATGGTCAATTTACACCTACTGTGTTTGTTGCTCCATATCACACAGAAATCTTATCTGCGCCACTTTTAGAGTGGTCTAGATATCTTCCTAATACATTTATCTACCTGTCTGATCAACTTTTGGGCGTTTAAAGTGGAGATCTCATACCCTCCGAGACAGCGCTAAATGGGTATTATCTGGGTATGGTCAATTTACACCTACTGTGTTTGTTGCTCCCGATCACCCAGAAATCTTATTTGCGCCACTTTTAGAGTGGTCTAGGTATCTTCTTAATACATTTATCCATCTTTGTGATCCATTTTTCGACGTTTGAAGTGGAGATGCCATACCCTTCGAGACAGCGCTAAATGGGTATTATCTGGGTATGGTCAATTTACACCTACTGTGTTTGTTGCTCTCAGTCACCGAGAATCTTATTTGCGCCACTTTTAGAGTGGTCTAAATATCTTCCTAATACTTTTATCTATCTTTGTGACCCATTTTTGGGCGTCTGAAGTGGAGATGCCATACCCTCCAAGACAGCGCTAAATGTGTATTATCTGGGTATGGTCAATTTACACCTACTGTGTTTGTTGCTCCCGATCACACAGAAATGTTATTTGCGCCACTTTTAGAGTGGTCTAGATATCTTCCTAATACATTTATCTACCTGTCTGACCCATGTTTGGGCGTTTAAAGTGGAGATGCCATACCCTCCGAGACAGCGCTAAATGGGTATTATCTGGGTATGGTGAATTTACACCTACTGTGTTTGTTGCTCCCGATCACCCAGAAATCTTATTTGCGCCACTTTTTGAGTGGTCTAGGTATCTTCCTAATACATTTATCTATCTTTGTGACCCATTTTTGGGCGTCTGAAGTGGAGATGCCATACTCTCCGAGACAACGCTAAATGGGTATGATCTGGGTATGGCCAATTTACACCTACTGTGTTTGTTGCTCTCAGTCACCCAGAAATCTTATTTGCGCCACTTTTAGAGTGGTCTAAATATCTTCCTAATACATTTATCTATCTTTGTGACCCATTTTGGGGCGTCTGAAGTGGAGATGCCATACCCTCCGAGACAGCGCTAAATGAGTGTTATCTGGGTATGGTCAATTTACACCTACTGTGTTTGTTGCTCCCGATCACCCAGAAATCTTATTTGCGCCACTTTTAGAGTGGTCTAGGTATCTTCTTAATACATTTATCCATCTTTGTGATCCATTTTTGGACGTTTGAAGTGGAGATGCCATACCCTCCGAGACAGCGCTAAATGGGTATTATCTGGGTATGGTCAATTTACACCTACTGTGTTTGTTGCTCTCAGTCACCCAGAAATCTTATTTGCGCCACTTTTAGAGTGGTCTAAATATCTTCCTAATACTTTTATCTATCTTTGTGACCCATTTTTGGGCGTCTGAAGTGGAGATGCCATACCCTCCGAGACAGCGCTAAATGTGTATTATCTGGGTATGGTCAATTTACACCTACTGTGTTTGTTGCTCCCGATCACACAGAAATCTTATTTGCGCCACTTTTAGAGTGGTCTAGATATCTTCCTAATACATTTATCTACCTGTCTGACCCATGTTTGGGCGTTTAAAGTGGAGATGCCATACCCTCCGAGACAGCGCTAAATGGGTATTATCTGGGTATGATCAATTTACACGTACTGTGTTTGTTGCTCCCGATCACCCAGAAATCTTATTTGCGCCACTTTTTGAGTGGTCTAGGTATCTTCCTAATACATTTATCTATCTTTGTGACCCATTTTTGGGCGTCTGAAGTGGAGATGCCATACTCTCCGAGACAACGCTAAATGGGTATGATCTGGGTATGGGCAATTTACACCTACTTGGTTTGTTGCTATCGATCATCCAGAAATCTTATTTGCGCCACTTTTAGAGTGCTCTAGGTATCTTCTTAATACATTTATCCATCTTTGTGATCCATTTTTGGACGTTTGAAGTGGAGATGCCATACCCTCCGAGACAGCGCTAAATGGGTATTATCTGGGAATGGCCAATTTACACCTACTGTGTTTGTTGCTCTCAGTCACCCAGAAATCTTATTTGCGCCACTTTTAGAGTGGTCTAAATATCTTCCTAATACATTTATCTATCTTTGTGACCCATTTTTGGGCGTCTGAAGTGGAGATGCCATACCCTCCGAGACAGCGCTAAATGTGTTTTATCTGGGTATGGTCAATTTACACCTACTGTGTTTGTTGCTCCCGATCACCCAGAAATCTTATTTGCGCCACTTTTAGAGTGGTCTAGATATCTTCCTAATACATTTATCTATCTTTGTGGTCCATTTTTGGGCGATTGAAGTGGAGATGCCATACCCTCCGAGACAGCCCTAAATGGGTATTATCTGGGTATGTTCAATTTACGCCTACTGTGTTTGTTGCTCCATATCACACAGAAATCTTATATGCGCCACTTTTAGAGTGGTCTAGGTATCTTCCTAATACATTTATCTACCTGTCTGATCAACTTTTGGGCGTTTAAAGTGGAGATCTCATACCCTCCGAGACAGCGCTAAATGGGTATTATCTGAGTATGGTCAATTTACACTTACTGTGTTTGTTGCTCCTGATCACCCAGAAATCTTATTTGCGCCACTTTTAGAGTGGTCTAGATATCTTCCTAATACATTTATCTATCTTTGTGACCCATTTTTGGACGTTTGAAATGGAGATGCCATACCCTCTGTGGCAGCGCTAAATGGGTATTATCTGGGTACGGTCAATTTATACCTGCTGTGTTTGTTGCTCCCGATCACACAGAAATCTTATTTGCGCCACTTTTAGAGTGGTCTAGATATCTTCCTAATACATTTATCTATCTTAGTGACCCATTTTTGGGCGTTTGAAGTGGAGATGCCATACCCTCCGAGACAGCGCTAAATGGGTATTATCTGGGTATGGTCAATTTACACCTACTGTGTTTGTTGCTCTCAATCACCCAGAAATCTTATCTGCGCCACTTTTAGAGTGGTCTAAATATCTTCCTAATATATTTATCTATCTTAGTGACCCATTTTTGGGCGTTTGAAGTGGAGATGCCATACCCTCCGAGACAGCGCTAAATGGGTATTATCTGGGTATGGTCAATTTACACCTATTGTGTTTGTTGCTCCATATCACACGGAACTCTTATCTGCGCCACCTTTAGAGTATTCTAGATATCTTTCTAATACATTTATCTACCTGTCTGATCAATTTTTGGGCGTTTAAAGTGGACATCTCATACCCTCCGAGACAGCGCTAAATGAGTGTTATCTGGGTATGGTCAATTTACACCTACTGTGTTTGTTGCTCCCGATCACACAGAAATCTTATTTGCGCCACTTTTAGAGTGGTCTAGGTATCTTCTTAATACATTTATCCATCTTTGTGATCCATTTTTGGACGTTTGAAGTGGAGATGCCATACCCTCCGAGACAGCGCTAAATGGGTATTATCTGGGTATGGTCAATTTACACCTACTGTGTTTGTTGCTCCCGGTCCCCCAGAAATCTTATTTGCGCCACTTTTAGAGTGGTCTAGATATCTTCCTAATACATTTATCTATCTTTGTGGTCCATTTTTGGGCGATTGAAGTGGAGATGCCATACCCTCCGAGACAGCCCTAAATGGGTATTATCTGGGTATGTTCAATTTACGCCTACTGTGTTTGTTGCTCCATATCACACAGAAATCTTATATGCGCCACTTTTAGAGTGGTCTAGGTATCTTCCTAATACATTTATCTACCTGTCTGATCAACTTTTGGGCGTTTAAAGTGGAGATCTCATACCCTCCGAGACAGCGCTAAATGGGTATTATCTGAGTATGGTCAATTTACACTTACTCCGTTTGTTGCTCCCGATCACCCAGAAATCTTACTTGCGCCACTTTTAGAGTGGTCTAGGTATCTTTCTAATACATTTATCTATCTTTGTGACCCATTTTTGGACGTTTGAAGTGGAGATGCCATACCCTCCGAGACAGCGCTAAATGGGTATTATCTGGGTATTGTCAATTTACACCTACTGTGTTTGTTGCTCTCAATCACCCAACAATCTTATCTGCGCCACTTTTAGAGTGGTCTAAATATCTGCCTAATACATTTATCTATCTTTGTGACCCATTTTTGGGCGTTTGAAGTGGAGATGCCATACCCTCCGAGACAGCGCTAAATGGGTATTATCTGGGTATGGTCAATTTACACCTACTGTGTTTGTTGCTCCCGATCACACAGAAATCTTATTTGCGCCACTTTTAGAGTGTCTAGATATCTTTCTAATACATTTATCTATCTTCGTGACCCATTTTTGGGCGTTTGAAGTGGAGATGCCATACCCTCCGAGACAGCGCTAAATGGGTATTATCTGGGTATGGTCAATTTACACCTACTGTGTTTGTTGCTCTCAATCACCCAGAAATCTTATCTGCGCCACTTTTAGAGTGGTCTAAATATCTTCCTAATACATTTATCTATCTTAGTGACCCATTTTTGGGCGTTTGAAGTGGAGATGCCATACCCTCCGAGACAGCCCTAAATGGGTATTATCTGGGTATGGTCAATTTACGCCTACTGTGTTTGTTGCTCCATATCACACAGAAATCTTATCTGCGCCACTTTCAGAGTGGTTTAGATATCTTCCTAATACATTTATCTACCCGTCTGATCAACTTTTGGGCGTTTAAAGTGGAGATCTCATACCCTCCGAGACAGCGCTAAATGGGTATTATCTGAGTATGGTCAATTTACACTTACTGTGTTTGTTGCTCCCGATCACCCAGAAATCTTATTTGCGCCATTTTTAGAGTGGTCTAGATATCTTCCTAATACATTTATCTATCTTTGTGACCCATTTTTGGACGTTTGAAGTGGAGATGCCATAGTCTCTGAGGCAGCGCTAAATGGGTATTATCTGGGTATGGTCAATTTACACCTACTGTGTTTGTTGCTCCATATCACACAGAAATCTTATCTGCGCCACTTTTAGAGTAGTCTAGATATCTTTCTAATACATTTATCTACCTGTCTTATCAATTTTTGGGCGTTTAAAGTGGAGATCTCATACCCTCCGAGACAGCGCTAAATGAGTGTTATCTGGGTATGGTCAATTTACACCTACTGTGTTTGTTGCTCCCGATCACCCAGAAATCTTATTTGCGTCACTTTTAGAGTGGTCTAGGTATCTTCTTAATACATTGATCCATCTTTGTGGTCCATTTTTGGACGTTTGAAGTGGAGATGCCATACCCTCCGAGACAGCGCTAAATGGGTATTATCTGGGTATGGTCAATTTACACCTACTGTGTTTGTTGCACTCAGTCACCCAGAAATCTTAATTGGGCCACTTTTAGAGTGGTCTAAATATCTTGCTAATACATTTATCTATCTTTGTGACCCATTTTTGGGCGTCTGAAGTGGAGATGCCATACCCTCCGAGACAGCGCTAAATGGGTATTATCTGGGTATGGTCAATTTACACCTACTGTGTTTGTTGCTCCCGATCACACAGAAATCTTATTTGCGCCACTTTTAGGGTGGTCTAGATATCTTCCTAATACATTTATCTACCTGTCTGACCCATGTTTGGGCGTTTAAAGTGGAGATGCCATACCCTCCGAGACAGCGCTAAATGGGTATTATCTGGGTATGGTCAATTTACACCTACTGTTTTTGTTGCTCCCGATCACCCAGAAATCTTATCTGCGCCACCTTTAGAGTAGTCTAGATATCTTTCTAATACATTTATCTACCTGTCTGATCAATTTTTGGGCGTTTAAAGTGGAGATCTCATACCCTCCGAGACAGCGCTAAATGAGTGTTATCTGGGTATGGTCAATTTACACCTACTGTGTTTGTTGCTCCCGATCACACAGAAATCTTATTTGCGCCACTTTTAGAGTGGTCTAGGTATCTTCTTAATACATTTATCCATCTTTGTGATCCATTTTTGGACGTTTGAAGTGGAGATGCCATACCCTCCGAGACAGCGCTAAATGGGTATTATCTGGGTATGGTCAATTTACACCTACTGTGTTTGTTGCTCTCAGTCACCCAGAAATCTTATTTGCGCCACTTTTAAAGTGGTCTAAATATCTTCCTAATACATTTGTCTATCTTTGTGACCCATTTTTGGGCGTTTGAAGTCGAGATGCCATACCCTCCGAGACAGCGCTAAATGGGTATTATCTGGGTATGGTCAATTTACGCCTACTGTGTTTGTTGCTCCATATCACACAGAAATCTTATCTGCGCCACTTTTAGAGTGGTCTAGATATCTTCCTAATACATTTATCTACCTGTCTGATCAACTTTTGGGCGTTTAAAGTGGAGATCTCATACCCTCCGAGACAGCGTTAAATGGGTATTATCTGAGTATGGTCAATTTACACTTACTGTGTTTGTTGCTCCTGATCACCCAGAAATCTTATTTGCGCCACTTTTAGAGTGGTCTAGATATCTTCCTAATACATTTATCTATCTTTGTGACCCATTTTTGGGAGTTTGAAGTGGAGATGCCATACCCTCCGAGACAGCACTAAATGGGTATTATCTGGGTATGGCCCATTTACACCTGCTGTGTTTGATGCTTCAGATCACACAGAAATTTTATTTGCGCCACTTTTAGAGTGGTCTAGATATCTTCCTAATACATTTATCTATCTTTGTGACCCATTTTTGGGCGTTTGAAGTGGAGATGCCATACCGTCCGAGACAGCGCTAAATGGGTATTATCTGGGTATGGTCAATTTACACCTACTGTGTTTGTTGCTCCCGATCACACAGAAATCTTATTCGCGCCACTTTTACAGTGGTCTAGGTATTTTCTTAATACATTTATCCATCTTTGTGATCCATTTTTGGACGTTTGAAGTGGAGATGCCATACCCTCCGAGACAGCGCTAAATGGGTATTATCTGGGTATGGTCAATTTACACCTACTGTGTTTGTTGCTCTCAGTCACCCAGAAATCTTATTTGCGCCACTTTTAAAGTGGTCTAAATATCTTCCTAATACATTTGTCTATCTTTGTGACCCATTTTTGGGCGTTTGAAGTGGAGATGCCATACCCTCCGAGACAGCCCTAAATGGGTATTATCTGGGTATGGTCAATTTACGCCTACTGTGTTTGTTGCTCCATATCACACAGAAATCTTATCTGCGCCACTTTCAGAGTGGTTTAGATATCTTCCTAATACATTTATCTACCCGTCTGATCAACTTTTGGGCGTTATATAATATAATAAAACTGACTAAAAGTAAGCCGTACCCACAATTCCTAGTACAAGCTTCAGACTCTACAACAAATGCCCATGTGTAACCGTAACATAATAGAATGTTCGGTTTACCATAATATAGGGAGATAAACAGTACGTTTATTCATTTTTGTTTGTGTTTTGTTTTTATCCAAACACCTTGTTGTTTCGTGTATTTTTTGGCTATATTATAATATATACCAACGTAGTACACTCATCAGGAGACTCACGCCGTGTTGATTTATTTGTATAAATCAGTCAGAAAAGCTAGGTGTGCGCTAGACTTTCGATTTTCCAAGGATTTCTCCCAAGTTTCGCCCACGTTTGTATATTATACGTGGGGGAGTAGGACTTATTTGATATAAGGCCTTTTTCTGAGCAGAGTGCCAGTATTTCCTGATTATTTTATTTAAAAATCTCAGGTGTGGGTGGTACGTTGTTATGAAACGTAATGGCCTCTGGGGTCCCGTTCTGCAGTTTGGAGATATCTTAGTCTCTAGTGCAGCATTCCGTCGGGTGAAATCAACCTTTTCAATATTAGTGTCGATTTCCGAGGCTGAATAACCTCTAGCTAGCAGTTTCTGTTTGAAGAAACCAACCCTTTCGGTAAAGTCCGAGTTATTATTGCAGTTACGCATATATCTCATGGTTTCTCCTGATATAAAGGATTTGAAACAAGCCGGGTTATGGGCTGAATTTCTGTGAAGATATTGGTATGTTTCCGTAGGTTTAGAGAAACATTTTATGTCCAATATGGATTCATTCCTAAACCTGTCTCCTTTGAAGACGGTCAGATCGAGGAAGTTTGCCTCCTGTTCAGAAATTTCATATGTGAATTTCAGCAGCGAATGTGCCTTATTAGCCAATTCAAAGAATGCTTCCACTTGTTCTTTTTTACCAGAAAAGAGGATGAATCCATCGTCTCGGAATCTCTTATGTAGTAAGATATTCTTCGACTCCGGGAAGCTCTCCAACAGACCGTTAATGTGTCTGTGTATAGCTATGACCGTATCGCTCCCATAGAACAACCAATGATCTGTTTGAAGTAGATCGAGTTGAATTGAAACTCATTTTTGTTCAAAATGAAACTGCATATCTCGTGCAGTAGTTCATTGCTCGGTCTCTGCATGTCATAATCAATGTCAGAGTATAACAGCAAGTCCTTCTCCAGAGAGAGTAGGATTTCATCGAATCCTAAGTTAGTGTAAAGTGATGTAATATCATACGTCACAATTATGAAAGGTTCTATCAAAGATAGCTTTTCAATCTCGTTTATAAAATGAGACGTGTCCCGAAGGAATGTGGACTGTTTCCTTACAATAGGTAATAGGAAATAGTCTAGGTATTGTCCGAGTTTCTCTGTCGGACAGCCACATTGAGCTATAATCGGGCGGCCTGGGATATCCAGGTCGGGAGGTAACACCGGGTTAATACAGTCCAGTGTGTTCAGAAGCTTTTCCCGTTTATGTATTTTTGGGAGAAAGTATAGTGTTGGAATTTTCCTATTAATGTCCAATAGGTATCTGAAACAACCGGGGCTGAGCGCCCCACTGATGTTCAGTCTGTGTACGATATTACGTACCAGTTCCACAGTTACATCAATGTCGATATGATCGATTTGGATATAGTGTATGCCGTCGTATAGTTGTCTATACGCCTCACTGATGTAGTTCTCTTTACTGAGAAGTACGGTCGTATTATTTTTATCGGCTCGTGACACCACAATATTATTATGGTTTTTTAGTTTATCTAGAGCTTGTCTCTCCTCAAGTGAGAGATTAGTCATAGGTCTCCAACTTTTCTGTAACTTTGACAGTGTGAGTTTGGTAGCGTACAGATAATCTTCTGTATCACTATCCGCTAGAGGTGGAATGAATTCCGATTTCATCCTAAACGGGTCGTGTTTAGGTAATGTGTTATCCTCATCGAGGAATAGTACGTTAAGCCTAGCGCTTCTTTCGAGCGAGCTGAAATCATTTACCAGTGTATTACTGGTTATGGCTGGCGAGGGGACAAAATTTAGTCCTTTCGATAGTAATAGTATATCACCATCGGTCAGTTTGACATTAGATAAATTTCTTATGTATTGTTTCGCATTATTAATGCTTTGGCTTCTTAAGATTGCCTTTTTGTCTGCCAAGTGTTTCTTAAAACGTTTTGAGCAGCGTTTGGCTTTCGCCGTGGACGAAAATCTGCGGTTCGGCATTTTAGCTCGATACAGTTTTCAAGTTACCGGTCGCTTCGGACACGTGTAACCTCCAGTCTCAATTTTTGGGCGTTTAAAGTGGAGATCTCATACCCTCCGAGACAGCGCTAAATGAGTGTTATCTGGGTATGGTCAATTTACACCTACTGTGTTTGTTGCTCCCGATCACACAGAAATCTTATTTGCGCCACTTTTAGAGTGGTCTAGGTATCTTCTTAATACATTTATCCATCTTTGTGATCCATTTTTGGACGTTTGAAGTGGAGATGCCATACCCTCCGAGACAGCGCTAAATGGGTATTATCTGGGTATGGTCAATTTACACCTACTGTGTTTGTTGCTCTCAGTCACCCAGAAATCTTATTTGCGCCACTTTTAAAGTGGTCTAAATATCTTCCTAATACATTTGTCTATCTTTGTGACCCATTTTTGGGCGTTTGAAGTCGAGATGCCATACCCTCCGAGACAGCGCTAAATGGGTATTATCTGGGTATGGTCAATTTACGCCTACTGTGTTTGTTGCTCCATATCACACAGAAATCTTATCTGCGCCACTTTTAGAGTGGTCTAGATATCTTCCTAATACATTTATCTACCTGTCTGATCAACTTTTGGGCGTTTAAAGTGGAGATCTCATACCCTCCGAGACAGCGTTAAATGGGTATTATCTGAGTATGGTCAATTTACACTTACTGTATTTGTTGCTCCTGATCACCCAGAAATCTTATTTGCGCCACTTTTAGAGTGGTCTAGATATCTTCCTAATACATTTATCTATCTTTGTGACCCATTTTTGGGAGTTTGAAGTGGAGATGCCATACCCTCCGAGACAGCACTAAATGGGTATTATCTGGGTATGGCCCATTTACACCTGCTGTGTTTGATGCTTCAGATCACACAGAAATTTTATTTGCGCCACTTTTAGAGTGGTCTAGATATCTTCCTAATACATTTATCTATCTTAGTGACCCATTTTTGGGCGTTTGAAGTGGAGATGCCATACCGTCCGAGACAGCGCTAAATGGGTATTATCTGGGTATGGTCAATTTACACCTACTGTGTTTGTTGCTCCCGATCACACAGAAATCTTATTCGCGCCACTTTTACAGTGGTCTAGGTATTTTCTTAATACATTTATCCATCTTTGTGATCCATTTTTGGACGTTTGAAGTGGAGATGCCATACCCTCCGAGACAGCGCTAAATGGGTATTATCTGGGTATGGTCAATTTACACCTACTGTGTTTGTTGCTCTCAGTCACCCAGAAATCTTATTTGCGCCACTTTTAAAGTGGTCTAAATATCTTCCTAATACATTTGTCTATCTTTGTGACCCATTTTTGGGCGTTTGAAGTGGAGATGCCATACCCTCCGAGACAGCCCTAAATGGGTATTATCTGGGTATGGTCAATTTACGCCTACTGTGTTTGTTGCTCCATATCACACAGAAATCTTATCTGCGCCACTTTCAGAGTGGTTTAGATATCTTCCTAATACATTTATCTACCCGTCTGATCAACTTTTGGGCGTTTAAAGTGGAGATCTCATACCCTCCGAGACAGCGCTAAATGGGTATTATCTGAGTATGGTCAATTTACACTTACTGTTTTTGTTGCTCCTGATCACCCAGAAATCTTATTTGCGCCACTTTTAGAGTGGTCTAGGTATCTTCCTAATACATTTATCCATCTTTGTGATCCATTTTTGGACGTTTGAAGTGGAGATGCCATACCCTCCGAGACAGCGCTAAATGGGTATTATCTGGGTATGGTCAATTTACACCTACTGTGTTTGTTGCACTCAGTCACCCAGAAAT
>JAVTVY010057444.1:0-29244 GCA_036873755.1 Hanleya hanleyi | reverse complement strand
TCCAGTAATAACACAACTGAGCATTTAACGCGGGATATGCTTACCACGAACATCCACCTTTGGCGGAAGTGACGTCATTTAGTTCGTTTTAACCTAAAGGAAGGAAAATGTTGAAACTCTTGACACCACAGATAGGTCAATATCTGAAGAAGTACTGAGGGTAATATTATAGCCAAGCTCCAAAGAATAAATATTTTGCAGCTAATTCTGTAATCTTTGGAATCAGTGAAATTTGACATCTACACTATATAAGTCCTAATGCACTAACACGTCTTTCAGATAAAGTTACGGAGTAATTTGGGCACAATTCCCCATATATGTGTACCACGTCATATAGGGCAGTTAAGAAAGAAAGTGATGTAATCATAGGCATATCAAGGGAAATAACTACATCAGTCAAAAGTGGTTTCCAGAACGTGGAGAGCTAAAATAGAAGCGAATTTGTGAAATTTTAGCCTGCGAATCTAAGTAAATTTGCTGACTGGTCGGGAGATCGGTGCAAATTTAACATGAAATTGTCTCCGACTGAAATCTTTGTCCATATTCATCTGTTTCATATAATTAGAGCAAACTGCGGAACATAATGACCCTCCCTCCCGCCCGGACTTGCGAGCTTGTGGAGAGGAGGGGGGGTTTCGAGTTATTTTTAGTAATTATACCATTGTGATATCTAGCATTTCCCTTCTCAGCATCCTCTAACGGGACGAAATAAAAATTAACTGCAAAATTACGATCGCCGTGGATTTAGAACATCATATCTCAGGTGGAATACACAAACTTTGATAAAAAACACCTATTTCGGGTCTATCGTCTAGTATTCCCCTAAAGGGCCTCATGTGCATGAAATTCACGAGTTGCTCAGCATTTTCATCGATACTGATTATTCCAATTAGATAATATTGCCAAACATTGATGATTGAATGAAATATGAATCAGCAAGCTCCGTCTTTATGTCACATCTATAGGTAACAATGAACTATAGTTTAGTCCCATTACGTTCCAGGTTAAACAGGTTCAGTTCGTCCCTGAAAAACTGACCTTCTTGTACTTTAACCTGGAACTACACACTGATGTTGTTGATTATCACTCCTCCTACTTCACGTGAAATGTACCAAACCACACTCCAATCCAATTGATTTTTGAGAACGCAAACTGTCTTCTGAGACGAGCACTTTTCAACCCTCTGAGCTGGTCACGTGGGTATCGTCGTTTGATTGTGCCCTGAAAAGAACACAGGCTCGCGACTGTCACAATTTTTTCAGAAATTAATCGACACTTACTAAGTTAGCGAAACACAATAAAGGTTAGTTATGATATTACCCAGTAATAACACAACTGAGCATTTAATGCGGGATATGCTTACCAAGAACATCCACCTTGGCGGAAGTGACGTCATTTAGTTCGTTTTAACCTAAAGGAAGGAAAATTTTGAAACTCGTGACACCACAGATAGGTCAATATCTGAAGAAGTACTGAGGGTAATATTATAGCCAAGCTCCAAAGAATAAATATTTTGCAGCTAATTCTGTAATCTTTGGAATCAGTGAAATTTGACATCTACACTATATAAGTCCTAATGCGCTAACACATCTTTCAGATAAAGTTAGGGAGTAATTTGGGCACAATTCCCCATATATGTGTACCACGTCCTATAGGACAGTTAAGAAAGAAAGTGACGTAATCATAGGCATATCAACGGAAATAACTACATCAGTGAAAAGTGATTTGCAGAACGTGGAGAGCTAAAATAGAAGCGAATTTGTGAAATTTTAGCCTGCGAATCTAAGTAAATTTGCTGACTGGTCGGGAGATCGGTGCAAATTTAACATGAAATTGTCTCCGACTGCAATCTTTGTCCATATTCATCTGTTTCATATAATTAGAGCAAACTGCGGAACATAATGACCCTCTCTCCCGCCCGGACTTGCGAGCTTGTGGAGAGGAGGGGGGGGGGGGTTTCGAGTTATTTTTAGTAATTATACCATTGTGATATCTAGCATTTCCCTTCTCAGCATCCTCTAACGGGACGAAATAAAAATTAACTGCAAAATTACGATCGCCGTGGATTTAGAACATCATATCTCAGGTGGAATACACAAACTTTGATAAAAAACACCTATTTCGGGTCTATCGTCTAGGATTCCGCTAAAGGGCCTCATGTGTATGAAATTCACGAGTTGCTCAGCATTTTCATCGATACTGATTATTCCAATTAGATAATATTGCTAAACATTGATGATTGAATGAAATATGAATCAGCAAGCTCCGTCTTTATGTCACATCTATCATGTGTCTATAGGTAACAATGAACTATAGTTTAGTCCCATTACGTTCCAGGTTAAACAGGTTCAGTTCGCCCCTGAAAAACTTACCTTCTTGTACTTTAACCTGGAACTACACACTGATGTTGTTGATTACCACTCCTCTCACTTCACGTGAAATGTACCAAACCACACTCCAATCCAAATGATTTTTGAGAACGCAAACTGTCTTCTGAGACGAGCCCTTTTCAACCGTCTGAGCTGGTCATGTGGGTATCGTCGTTTGATTGTGTCCTGAAAAGAACACAGGCTCGTAACTGTCACAATTTTTTCAGAAATTAATCGACACTTACTAAGTTAGCGAAACACAATAAAAGTTAGTTATGATATTATCCAGTAATAACACAACTGAGCATTTAATGCGGGATATGCTTATCACGAACATCCACCTTTGGCGGAAGTGACGTCATTTAGTTCGTTTTAACCTAAAGGAAGGAAAATTTTGAAACTCTTGACACCACAGATAGGTCAATATCTGAAGAAGTACTGAGGGTAATATTATAGCCAAGCTCCAAAGAATAAATATGTTGCAGCTAATTCTGTAATCTTTGGAATCAGTGAAATTTGACATCTACACTATATAAGTCCTAATGCGCTAACACATCTTTCAGATAAAGTTAGGGAGTAATTTGGGCACAATTCCCCATATATGTGTACCACGTCCTATAGGACAGTTAAGAAAGAAAGTGATGTAATCATAGGCATATCAAGGGAAATAACTACATCAGTCAAAAGTGATTTGCAGAACGTGGAGAGCTAAAATAGAAGCGAATTTGTGAAATTTTAGCCTGCGAATCTAAGTAAATTTGCTGACTGGTCGGGAGATCGGTTGCAAATTTAACGTAAAATTGTCTCCGACTGAAATCTTTGTCCATATTCATCTGTTTCATATAACTAGAGCAAACTGCGGAACATAATGTCTCTCCCTCCCGATCGGACTTGTAAAGGGGAGGGGAAGGGGGTGTTTTTCAAGTTATATTTAGTAATTATACCACTGTGATATCTAGCATTTCACTTCATCAGCGTCCTCAAACGGGACGAAATAAAAATTTACTGCAAAATTACGATCGCTGTGCATTTGGAACACCATATCTCAGGTGGAATACACAAACTTTGATAAAAAAACACACCTAGTTCGGGTCTATCGTCCAGGATTCCCCCAAAGGGCCTCATGTGTATGAAATTCACGAGTTGCTCAACATTTTCATTGGTACTGATTATTCCAATTAGATAATGTTGCGAAACATTGATGACTGAATGAAATATGAATCAGCAAGCTCCGTCTTTATGTCACATCTGTAGGTAAAAATGAAGTATAGATTTGTCCTATTACGTTCCAGGTTAAACAGGTTCAGTTCCCCCCTGGAAAACTGACCTTCTTGTACTTTAGCCTGGAACTTCACACTGATGTTTTTGATTACCACTCCTCCCACTTCACGTAAAATGTACCAAACCACACTCAAGTCCAAATGATTTTTGAGAACGTATACTGTCCTCTGAGACGAGCACTTTTCAACCGCCTGAGCTGGTCACGTGGGTATCGTCGTTTGATTGTGTCCTGAACAGAACACAGACTGCCACAGTTGTTTTTTTCAGAAATGAATCGAGACTTACTAAATAAGCGAAACACAATAAAAGTTAGTTATGATATTATCCAGTAATAACACAACTGAGCATTTAATGCAGGATATGCTTACCATTACTTCATTTTAACCTTCATTAATATCGTATGTTATGAATATTAATTGAATCAATTTATTTTGACATTCACCACAGAAACAGAAACACCTAGCATTTAAACAACACACACACAGACGCGAGATAAACGGTCCCATCATTGGAGATGTGGTATTTGTTGCAACACCCACCCACACACGCCATTAGCGTCAACGTTCATACAATAAAAATGAACGGAAATGTTAATATGATTATGTAACAAAATTCTGTCATTCCGCATTTTCATTTAGAAAGTCACACTGGTCCATCAATTTGGGAAATATTATATCTTTGTTATAGTTACCCTATGACACGAGGCAATGTATGCCAAATATTGGCAAGATAATATGCTTGAGTTGGCGAAGCCCCCGACAAGGCAATATCGTCCAGAAACGTCTGACATTTAAGCCTACTAATGCCAATCAACCGGTATAGATATACAGACGAAATGCCTCGTGAGTTTCGAAAACATTTCAGAAATGACATTGAAATTAGTCATTGGTGCTGTGGTATTTATTGGACTATTCTAATTGGAAGTCTTTAGCACCATCGATGTGTAAATTGTTTCGTACTATTGGGAATTTACCGACCCTCACGATGGAAATGTCAGTGTTCGTCTGAATTAAGTAAAAAGTCAAAAAGTCATATACATAGTTATCGACTTTTCAAAGGGCAAAAAGTTACACCTCGGTGCTCACTACCAATGGTAGCCCCGGGGGATTGGTTTACGGTAACTAACAATAACATGATTAAACCTAGAATGAAGTTTTAAGAACTAACTAATCACTTTAAAAGTCCGGATATTACTTTTCATCTGTTTTAACGTGTATACAAGGTACTCGCAAACTAACGTTTTATTAACCACATCTTCGAGTAAAATAAAGAAATAGCACACCACGGGTGTATGGTGCACCGGTACCCATATGGCGCGTTCAACTTCTGCGTATGATCTTCCGGCCAGTCACCATTAGCTCCATCAAATGACGGCGCTAAGCTGCACAGATTAGTCACTCGGTAATAGTACTAATCTACCCAACGTGTATGACATCTACTGAGTGATAAACGTAATTATTATGAACTTATGTCGAGGTATATTACGTTAGTTGGCAATCTTAGATTGGTCAACTATTTTCCAAACTGGTACGGAGAAAACCTGCAGATTGAAGTTCAAATTTACAGTACCGGGTGGTGAATGAAGTACCTGACGATATAAGCAAACAAAATGGTACGGGGAATACTGGCAGCTTTAAATATCTCAGCCTGGTGTATTATATTAGTAGTCGCGAGAGTGTTTTTCTTGAGCCGCGATAAAAACGCGATAAAGAAATTGATTGATTGGAATTGTAGTTTAAGGGCCGCTTCCCATACGTATTTCGCGGCCCATCAACTCAATGTTTTCATTTCTTAGTTCATTTAAGATGTTTACAAGCGCTGTATCTAAATAAATCAACAAAACTATATTTTTAAAGCAAACTGAGCAAGACCGCGCCTATACTGCCAAAACATTAACGTTTTCTTACCCGAAATTTCATGAGGAATTCAGAAATCTGATTATTTGTTCTAGCAAATGAATATGTCTGTCGGAAAATCGCGATTTTTCGCATATTTTCAGGCGAAAATCATGGAGGCCGCCAGTTTAACTTTGGTGTTATCGTGAGAACTAAAAAATCTCACGAGAGTTGTTGTTGTTTGAATAAATTAGCGTCGGGTAGAAACAATACATGGTATCAGGCAATGGAATTGACGGCGGGATTTACGACGAAGACACGTCGTACGACAAGTATGCCTCATAAATCATAAACTAGCTTAAATGTTTACATGCATGGAAGCTTGTAACTTATAATTACGGTCACATTTAGATATGAGACGAAAGTTACGATGAACTTTACGATGGGCTTACATGGCTTTCACGAACGTCATATGACTCATTGCAGTGGTCATCGTGTATCTCCGCCTTCCGTAAGCTACGAAATTCGTAACGCACTAACAGGCTGTTTAACAACAACAGCAAAATTTGTGCGTCCGAAGTCCTATGCTGCCGAGTGATTCAAATCGACCCTAAATTGGCTTCCGTTTCCTCGTTCACTAAAACTTTACTAATCGGTAAAGCATTGTTGAGTCAATGGTGAGCCTTTTATCTGGATCTACGGAGAACTTCGTCACTGTTTAAATCGGAGAACCCGACGACACCATTCTCTGGAAAAAGCGGGGTTCGACAACACGACGAGTCGACACGACTGAGTAGGGAGATTGGGGTACAGTGGGACATGTGGCACAGTGGGACAAGCCGTCTAGCTCTTTTGTTATAAACAAGAGGCACATAACATTACTATCAGCAGAAAGCTATCACCCCCATACAACTTCTATATTGATTACAAGTAAAACCCATCATTGGTAAAAAATTAGGGACACAAAAACCGTTTTTGAGCAGCCCAAGTAAATTTTTAGGACTGAGGATGATAGTTCGTTATGAGAAGTTTTCAGCAGTACATGTACTTCATTGTTGTGTTGTTACTACTGAGAGAGGCTGGACAAAGGTACAATATAATTATATCGATTTAGTATCTCAGCTGTATGTATTAGTTTTTTGTCATAAAAAGAAATATATCATGCGCGTGGGGCAGAGTGTGACACTTTTGCCGGGCACACTGGGGCAATAATAATCAAATGGTGAAATTTCCTTTCATTCTAAAATGCCATCAAAGTGCATTATTGTGTTTCCTAGATGGTAGTATTTGCTAATCCTATCAGATTTGTTGAGTTTTACTAAAACTTTCAAAGTCAAATGCTTTCATTGGAATGAGAATCACACAAAATAATTTTTTCCCTAATTTGGCTCCCGGGAAATATTGTACGTAATTCGCTGATGACACTAGTGCTGTTTATTCGGACTATAATCACGAACACCTATTCGAAAACATGTCCAATGAACCCGCCAAACTTCACGACTGGTTCTCGTGCAATTTACTATCCTTAAACATAAAAAAAAACACAGTATATGATCATTAAACCAAACCGGTGCGCCACACACATCACATCTAAGCTTACCCTCGACGGCATTGAACTCGAATGCGTTACAACCTTTGAATTTCTAGGAATCCTGTTCAACGATAAACTAACCTGGCATTCACACATTGATTCTTTATGCTCAAAATTATCCAGAAATATTGGCATTATCAATAATATTAAGCATTGTATCAATCGGAAAACATTAATTATGTTATATTACTCTTTATTCTATTCCTATATCGCATACTGTAACATGGTCTGGGCCAATACATATCCAACACATCTTCAACCATTAGTTATCTTACAAAAGCGGCTTATTCGCATCATTTCTTCCAGTTCACGATACGCCCATACTGAAAATCTATTTCCAGAACTGAGCATCCTCCCGTTACCTAAAGTAAATGACTACCTAGTTCTTAATTTTGCACACAAAGTATTCTATCATTCGGTCTTCCTTCCATCCAGCGCACAAAATTACTTCACCAAACTATCAACTGTACATCATTACCCCACCAGGCAAGTGAACTTGAATCTGTATAGACCCTTTTACAAGTCACAACTTTCTTTCTACTCTACTAAAACAAAAGGACCACGCATTTGGAATTCTCTTCCATCCAATTTGAAATCCTGTCCCTCGAAATCAGTATTCAAATCTGCCTTAAAGTCGTTTTTGTTGGCACGCTAATTTAACTACCTGCCGCTCGTATCATAAAGTTTGCCTCTGCGTCAATTTGTGGTACTCCATCTTTATTCTCTTCATGACTTCATGATGTTGTATCTCAGTACGTTCTGTATATATGTATATACGAACTCGTGTATTAGCGTATATTCATCTCTCTAGCTCTTAAATAACTCCTGTATATAATCATCGACTGCTACTTTTGAGGCTATATATATATATCTATGTTTTATTCACCGCCTCTAAGCTCAAAAGACCCTATTTAGCATCTACATGTTATTATACTTCTTACTTATTCTTACCATTTATGCCGTTTTACATATGTATATATTCACGTACTCATTCGGGATAGATCAAGCCCTCTGGGGTTTTATTCCCGCCACATATGCGGCCATCAACTCTATACGATATCACTATTCTTATACTATACTGCTGTACATATATGGTGATAAAACTCAACTCAACTCAAAGCAGGGCCCTAAAATAGCAACTAACTTAACCACCGCTGTTGAATCGCTGTTCAACTCCTGAAACATATTAGTATATACTTCTTATAAAATGTATTTTAAACTAAATAGCCTGGGGGTTCTGTCTTTCGGTGGGGACATGGAGGGAGAAAAACTATGGCAGGTTATTTCTGTCAAGCACATTTGCAATCGCTGAAATATGTGACAAATCAGGGTAGGGGTATTGACCTGCCGGAACCCTTCATTTTGACCAGTGGATTGGGTAACATTGGTCGATGGCTATATACTTCACAAAACAGACGATACTATCCAATGTTCAGAGATGAAGCAGTCCCAGGAAGTCTCTGGATTGTGAGCTTGTCTAATTGGGTACTCTTCATCGTATTTTCGCCAACCGAAGCCACTGAATTTATCGGCTGCAAATCTGATCGTTTTCATGTGCTTCCACCCTTGCAGACACTTCGCTTGATTTTTTTTTCAGTGTAAGTAGAGAAAAACCCTTCCTTGACAGTCTTAGATCTAGTCTCAATTTGACAGGATAGGAGTCACAGAACGCAAATCCATTTCAAAAGTTAGGCGATGTTAATAAATTCGTGCTTCCATATCTTCCATTTTAAGTCATGGGGACGTGGCTGTCCAAGTCGTCAGACCCACTAGATATTATTCCAGTTGTGTTCCGCCAGGAAGTGTTTGTTCAACCGTACTTGTATAAACGGGCGTGACAAAAGGAAGAAGTTCCACCCGGAAGATTTGCAAGAGGTGACACATTCAACAGTTACGGTATCCCCCAAAAAGGCGCAACATCACCGCCTCGACTGACTCTGGTGACCAGGTGGCGAACTAGTGCTCGCCGCATCAGCTGTTCAGGCCTCCGACACATCAGCTTGAGTTGGAGCGGATGCCCTACCGGCCTCTTCAGAATGTCTTTACCATTTTGGTGCTTCACGGCCGTGTCTTCGTCCCCCTCCGCTGGAAAATCCACGAGGCATGATACCACTCTAACTGGGTGAGCGAACATAAAATGGAGAGGAAACGTGTTTACTTCCATCAAAATCTGGTGGAAATAGGCCGGATGAATGATCGAACACTCCTGGGCGTGATTGACTTTACGGTCCAATCATAGTTTCACACATACCATCACCTAGAAAGAAACAGACAATTCCAGCAATGGACACAAACAAGGAAGATAACTCTCATTGTCAACTACCTCGTGGAACACCAGTCCAATACAGAATAAAGAAGTTTGTCGTTAAAGGATAAATCATATTAATAACATATATCGATAGCAATATATTCAAGACGAATTATCATTTTGTAGGTATTCCCTTCCCAATTAACTATTGCCGTACTGCATCGTAATCGTAATGTGTTAGCATTATAAACGTAGGCTTATGCCCCATTTCCCATGCTGTTCTCTTTTCATTGCAACATAATCTGTGTCAATAAGCAAACATAAAGTTTATGAGATACTAACTGACCGGATTGACAGAAAATCGGAATGGAAATTTGTCTATACCAGTCAAGACATTTGTGAGAACATGGACTGTTCTCGGCACCCAATGAGCGTTAAATGTCAGTTAGATTCCCTGCAATATCCGCTCTAGAATCCACATCTATAACCATCCTATGTACTTTGATTAGCTACGGGTAGATATACACTTGCTAATCTCTATCTCATTTTCCTGGATCTCAATGGGCGTGCAATGCCCTTTCCGATATTTAACTCAATTCTCCCCCGATAGGCAAGGTTGCATGTATCTTGACTGAGTTACATCGAGCCAACCAAACAAGTCCCCCGCCCCATTGGACGTCCGATGTCCGGTTTGATAACCCACATGCCCCTCATGTTAAGTTCCATGACATAACTAAAAGTTTGGCCGTTCTGTGACGACTTACGCATATGTACTCAGGGCGTAACATGAACACTGTGTGGTTGGTGTTCCCAGTCCGCGTTAACTAACATCTTGGATGTCATTTTTCCGGACTTCATAGCTACACTGGAGAAATTCTAGTGGCCTCCGTCTAAAACAATGGACGTAAGATGTCCTTTTGGATTTTTTTCTTTTGCGATACGCACATTGACTCCAATAATGGCAGGACGAGGTTTCCTAACATCGACCAAAACTTCGGATGTACGGTGGACACATGCAAAAAAACAAACAGACCAAGACACGGTTTGATAAATTACTTTGGCAATGGATTGGATCTGCCTAGTTTGCGTACATAAGTTTGATGCTCCAGATCGATGTCAAATGCCACATTGAATGATTTCCTATAGTACCATGTTGTCTTTGTTCGCTTTGATCTAGCTTCCTTGAAACAATTTTGTGCAAATTGACACACTTAATCAATATGTCATACTTTTAGATAAGCACCACAGAACATTTCGATCATTTAATAACTCATGTACAAAAGGTATATTGCATATACATCAGTTACATTTATTCTCTGATGATGACTTTTCGATACGTCTAATTACATATTACATCGATACGGATAATTACATGCCTATCCCATTGGCATATCTTATCTGCTCGTTCCACATGATAACCGCGTTTTTCCTCTGCTATGGTTCAGAGAATAGGACACGTGATAATATGGTAGGCCGTAGAGGACAAAAATCGTCATTTGGTGTAGACACATATTAATAGCCAATCACAGAGCTGTTTTACGTTTTACGTGTTTAGATACTGCATCAAATATTTCGATGCTACATCAAATTAATTTGTATCCCCATTCAAATCATTTCGTATCCTTATACACATTTTTTATATTTGGCATCCCAATATTTAAAAGTGTGGTTGGCCGCAGAGGACAAAGATGGCTATTTGGTGTAGACACATTCCAGTCAATCATATAACAGTCTTATGTATGTCATACATAATTCAATATAAATGTCATACATAATTCATTAAATATGTCATACATAATTCATTCAATCGCGACAACTGGAAATATGTATGTCATGCAGTAATCGCTTCCGCCACAAAATGTTATGTTGCCTGTAGAAATGGAGCAACCAATGACAACGTGCGTTACAGATTCCACGCGTGGCCACATGTCCCACGGCGCCATTTTTCAACTCCTGAAACATGTCTACTAGGCGCGACAAACCTTTTCATAAAAGTTGATTCTATTGGCTGTAGTGATTATAGGAGCGGAAATGATTGATGGTGTCTATAATTCCGACTACTTCATTGGTTCATTACGATGCTACATCGAAATAAATTTAGGATGCCATACCTAAATAGTATGTATACGGATACAAAATGATTCGATACAGTATCTAAATCATCTGCAATGCGTATACAAATTAATTTGTTGTAGGTGTAGTGAGAATAGGTTTTCTCACTGTCTTATCAGTTTAGATAAATAGACTGTTGACGAATAGTGTCAGATTATTGCAGGGAAGTGCTTTATTATAGAGTTATCTCCCCTGGTAGAGGGTGCTGATGGCGCTGATTGCCCTCTAGCCAATGAGAGTAACTCGCGGGCTTGGAAAATAAGCCAGAGAAGATACTGGACCTTGGACTGACAAGACGTGATAGACTGCTTCTCTCAGTGTTTTAACCGGCATGTAAGCCTGTCTCCTATACTGGCTGATGTCTATGTAGCTGTAATTACTACAATTGGTGATCAGAAGTTAAAATATCAAGCGTAGAATTGTGATTTTTTTTCGACAATTTTTCGCTCGATAGTGAACTGGGCGCAGTGTCAGATCGGCGGCCATTTTGACGTTTTTGAAAAATTTGCGTGTGAAAATCAGATTACTGAGTCCTGACAAATTTGTTGACTGCTATTTATGATTGGGTCGATATAAACTGGAAGTTTGTTGCTTTATAGAAGGGGTTTTGTGGAATTTTGAACTTCCAACGAAATTCTGGGATAATTATTTCCTCGTCGGCATGGACACGTTTTTGGGGAGTTGAACAGCTGTTCAATGGCGGATTTTCCAATTGGAAGTGCGTAGACTTTCATTAGTTGTTAACTAATGATTATACGGCAATAGTTCTCAAGCTGTGTGCAGTATATGATATGGCTTGGCAATGATTGTTCCGTGAATTGAGCCAAAAACAATCTGTGTGTTGTGACGAAAATTGGACCCTTGATAGTCTTCTCTTTCGTCAGATTCAGATCGACTTTATTTGCCATATTTGTCTGGGTATAATTTATCGCGAGTGAAGCGGGGTTATTTTGAACTACCCAAGTTTACAATTTGGTTTGAGTTCGTGTTCCTTTTGAAAATTTTGCGAGTTTACTGACACGTTGTTGTTGTTCATTTGGAACAACAACGACAGTAACTTGAAGGGTAACATTCGGGAATAAAAAGGAATAGGAATCGGGATTGTAATTGTTTAGGTTGGTTAGACGGCCAGTATAGCGGGCAGACTTGCCTGCTGGTTGCCTTCAATATTGCACCTTAGATTTAGCTAGAGTTTTGTGTGATTTGGTGAATTTTGATGTATTTTTTTTTCTGAGATAGTATTTGGTAGGGAAAATTAGGAGTAGAAGTTGGGATAAAGGTTTTGAAGGTGCAATATTTGAATGATTTATATGTTAATGTTTGTGTTGTCATGTATGTGTACCGGTACTGTTTGTGTGTCCATATGTGTATTTTTGTGTTTTGTTCATAGTCCTGTCCCATGATAATTATATTTTTTATGTGCTCAGTGGTTGGGTTGGTAATGTTGGGGTTTTTGGAGAAGATTTGGAGCATGGGATGAAGTTTTAGTGACTAAACGCGGTCAGATTAGTCATTTCCTTTCGGTACGGTGATTGAGTTTGGGGTACAGGGTTATGTACTGCATGATCTTGTGATGTACGTGGATTCATCAATCGTGCTGTTGACAACTTGTGATTATTCTTGCTGTGCCACTGGTATAGTTTTGCACGGTTGTCTTATCGGGACTTGTTCGTGGGAGTCCATAGCACTGTCAATTTCTGTTGACCATTTTCCACTGGTGTGGTCGACTTAAAATGCATAGCAATATTTAGTTTGACTTTGTATTATCGGTCAAACTAAGTTGACTTTTCCGGTGGTCAGTTTTTGTGAATTTGATTGGGACATTCACTGAAAATTGATGGCCTAAAGGCTAGAGTTCAATTTAGTAATTTTTGGAATTCGCCCAATTTCATCGTCAAGTTCACCTGGCTATTGCCTGGTAGCTATTGCGCGAGGGGTTGGCTGGTGCTTACGTTGAATGTGGGGGATTTTCTCTCATTTGATTGAAATTCTTGCTAGCCATGGCATAGAACATTCAAATTAATGTTTCAATAGATTTGCTAATATATTGGTAACTAGTTTTTTTTTTTTTGGACTTGGTCAAAATTTATCCTCACAGCTTGGCAACTAACTTCGTGGCTTTTCGTGAGGTGTTACATGTAACTGAATGCTACCTGTGAGTTTACATAGTGAATACATAAACTGCTGGTGTTCATTCTGATTTGGTGAGTACACTGTACACATTGGTGAGTACACTGTACAAATTGAATTGACCTCATATTCTGTGGTGGTCAATATACACTCATATTCTGTGATAGTCAATATACACTGTAAACCTTGATGGTGTACTCAATGGTGACTTACACTGTAAAAAGGGTGAGTGGTCAGTGTTGCTGAAATACACTCAGTATTTTGGGAATAATACATTTTGAGTTTAAATAAACAGTCAATATTTTGGTGGTGGGGTGTTAACAAACTTGTACCATATTTAATCAGATTTTGATCTGGTGAATGTGGTTGATTGTTTGGTGTTCATTACAACACAAACTCTGATTATATTTTGAGATTTGAGTGTTGACATATCAACACTGCACTCAATTTGATTGTGGTCTGGTGGTGTTAAGTGGCACCATCTGATTTTGATGGAGAGTTTAGTGTTTATTCAAACACACATCCTTGGGTTTACTTTGGAAAATAAAAAATAAAATAAAATTTTCTTTTGAGTGTTGACATATCGGCGTTACACTCAATTACATAGTGGTCTGGTGGTGTCAAATGACACCATCTGATTTTGGTAGAGTGATTGGTGTTTATTAAAACACACACTCTTACATTTAGTTGAAACAAAAAAAATAAAAAAATAAAAACAATTGGTGTAGCATCAACATTGCACCCGATTACAGTGTAATCGGGTATTGTTGGGCAACACCAGTTGATTTTGGGATTTGAAGGTCATTTATTAAATAGGCAACCATAATTTAGTGGATGATTGCAAAATGCCAACTCGGTGAGTTTTGATCCTATTCATTTTGGGAAATAGACTTTGATAACTAGGTCACATTTGGTATTGATTGACACCATTTGATGATTGTTTAGTATTCAACACCCGTGCTATTGAGCCATTAAGCACTAACTGGGCTACTACCGACATCGATTATTTTGTATTTTATTTGGCTTGGTTTGTTTCTAGTTTTTGGACTTCGCAGGGAAGTGGCAACAACGCGTTGACTGCGGTAACGCGTGATGCACTTGTTTTGAAGGGTCTTGTTCTTTTTCATTTTTCCTGATGGGTTTGAGTTGAATAAGCACACTAGAATGCGTTGACTGCGGTAACGCTTGTGCATTCAGCTCCTAAGTTATTCATTCTTTCATTTGTTTCGTTGATTTTCTGGAACGGAAACTCACTGAGTGTGAGTAGTTGACACAATTACTTAGTTCTGTTTTGTACAGAAAAATACCGGTAAATTTTGAGCTGCACATTTTATTTTTCCTGCAGCTTGGTTGGAATTTATTGTAGCCAGATTTGTGCCATTGGAGGCGAATCTGGTTGATAGTATTTTGGCAAATCAAGTAAGGCAGGTAAATTTATTTTATGGCAGCCATTTTGGAAGCGAGTATTGCGGTTTATTGAATATTTTCATTTACATTTTTGTGGAGTCTCGCAATTCACACCATGACAGAACTGGTACCAGTAGACATATCGACAGCACATATTGAACAAGTCCATGAGAATTCCTTGATGGAGAATTCTCTTATTAGTGGGGTAGATGGTTCCAGTTGTCCCGAGTATGTTTCAGAATTAATTGAAAAACATGTAGGGGAATTGCGAACTGAGATGGAACATCACATACAAAATTTGAGAGGGGAAAGGGAATCTGTTGTTCAGAGTCTCTTTCATACCTTGACAGAATGTGTTATCAAAATCGATCAGCTGGTATCTAACCAGGAGAAGTGGGAAACAGTGGGGGAACAACTTGGAATGATAATGACAATGATGCAGGGCCAGGGGACTAGTCCAATGGTTAGAGGGGTGGGGGCTGATGCTAGTTCAGTGCAAGCTGGTAGCAGTGCGGTTAGGCTGACAACGGGTAATGATGAGCAGGAAAATTTGTCTGTGGTCAATGTTGTGCAAATGCCGGGGTTGGGGGGTGGGGAATGCAATGCTGGTGAGGGTGCTCAGCATGCACATTATATGGATACAGAAGTGGTGAATGCTTGTGAGGGGTCAGGGCATCATCAGAGGTTGGAGCACCTTTCTGTGCCCATCTCTGACGCTTTCGTCCCTTCACATTGTAAGGTTGGGGAGGGGCACAAAGGTAGCCATTCCTCTCCATACATTGATCATTCTGGCATTGCTCATGGTCAGGAGGACAAGGGAGATAATTTAATAGGGTCAAATGTTTCGCGACCTATCCGGCAACATAAAGCGAGTTTGAGATCGCGTAGACTTCTCCGTGGTCCTCCGACAGTACCTTGGCGTAGCCGTAGCCCTTTAACATCACGTGGCCGTAGCCCCTCGGCATCACCTTTTACACGTAGTAGCAGCCGTCCACTTCCGAAAACATTAGTTTTTTTCCGGCGATGCCAAAGGTTGGTCGCCGTTTAAGATTAAATTTGAATTAGAAGCTCAAGATCGGAAGTGGAGCAAGGCAAAATCTCTAAAGCGTTTGACTGAGTGCATGCATGGCAAGGCCATCGAGTATTACTCTTTCCTACCGAAAGCAGTTTGTAATTCTGTTGATGAGCTGTTTAAAGCCTTAGACAAACGGTATGGCGATCTCGAGACTCCTCAAGCAATCCGACATCGGTTGCAGGTGGAAGAGCGAGGGGCCAATGACACTTTGGCTGATTTTGGTTACAGGTGTGTTCATTTAGCTGTGAAGGGGTATCCGGGGGCTCCACGTGAGTTAGTCGAATCGATAGCTGTGGAGCAATTTTTCAAAGGTTGTCATGAACCACAGGCTGTAGTTTTGTTTGCTATGGAGAAAGACCCCAAAACTATTCAGGAGGCGTTGACATGTGTGAACGCCTCACTGTATAATTATCAAGCTTTGAATGTAGCAGGGGTCCGTCTAGTTTCCACGAAACTAGAGTCTGTGGGAGGGGATTTTTTACGGGAGGGTCGGGGTGAGTCTCCATTGAGACTTGTTAATTCTCCCGAGCTACCGGTAGCCAGTGAAGCCCCTATTAACAGAGTTACCTGTTACTCGTGTGGGCAAAATGGGCATAAGAGTTTCCGATGTCCCCAAGTACAATGCCATCTTTGTCACCAATTAGGACGCATAAGTCGAAGTTGCCCCGTTCGCACTAATCTTGATGGGTTGGTTACCACGGGAGGACCTTCCTTGTCAGATTGTGCCGGGTCGACTGCTGCCGTTCGAGGCGTTACCGTGTCTGGGGCTCGGAAGGGGGCAATGGTAGTTCCGGTCAGGGTCGGGTCCATTCCAGTGAGTGCGAAAGTGGATACTGCTTCTCAGGTAACAGTGATGAGTCCGGAATTATTTGGAAAGTTAGGGCTTATGGGACTGTCATCCACTCCCATTAAGCTAACTGGTGCATTTCAGGGTACGCCCAGTATGGGAATGTTGGTTCGACAGGTTCCCCTTTCCATTGCAGGGTTTAACTGTTTGGAGACATGGTTGTAGCCCCAGTGGTTCAGGATTTGTTACTGGGCTCGGACTTTCTGTCCGCTTACGGCTGTGTCGTTGACTTTAGGAAGAAGGCCCTGGTTATTGGGAACATGGGGGTTCCTGCAGTAAAATGTTGATGCATGATGACCGGTTTGGACAGTGCTTCAGTTTAGTTCTCTTTTAGCATTGGTAATGTTAGGGGGCAATGCAGATTGACAGTGGGCATTGGCATGTGGTGTCATGTAGCACACTGGTTTGAGTTGATTTTGATGTTGATGTCTTTGCATTTTGATGTAGGTGATGTGGCATTTTGGTTTGATGTTGTGTCGGCAAGATACGGGGGAAAGATAAAAAAAAAGATAAAATGTCTGACAAGAAATCTGTGATATGTGTGGATGTTGAATAGTGATGTGGGGTGTTGGATAATGGTGTGTTGGTTGATTTGTGATGTGTGGACCTATATTTTAGAATGATCATTTTTGGTAGATTGAGTGTTCAGTAGAGTGTGGTGTGTGTATCTATTTTAGAACAGTTGGTATGTTGGGAGAACATGTGATGTGTGTTGGGAAAATGTGCAGTGTGTGTTGCGTGGTTGTGTGATGGAGATATGTTCAACTTTTTAGGGAGTTAGGAGAAAGGCTCGAGTGAAAGTGGAGTGAATGGGGTTGTGGAATGGTGGTTTGGGTTAAATTTTATCTGTGGGTTCAACCCTCACTGTTGGCACATCATTCGGCAATGGTTAAATGGTGTTAAATGTAAGTTACTTGGATGCTATATGAGTTTTTGCCGAGGAGAGTGCGAATTGTGAGGGATGATTTAACAAGGGGAGAGAATGACGGGGCAATCCATGTTGGAGACGCAGGGTCAGGGAGTTTGTGGCCACAACTCTACTTGTGTCTTCTCTATGGAAGCCCCAGTGAGTTATGCACCGGTGTTTGTCATCCCGGTTTAAATTTAATGAATCAGGGTCTGAAATAAAAGTCAGACATCGGACAAGCCTTGACCTTGTTTGGTAAAGTGCTCGCTGTGAAGCACTATGTTTGATCAAATTCGGCGATTATTTTGGATATGTTTATTCAGACCCTGATTAGTTGATCATTGGCAATGCGGTAACAGTAACGCAGTGCACTTCTGTTCAATGGATTCCGATATTCCTTCTGGTCCTGCAGCTTTATCCACATGTTGAGTTGACGTGTTAGCGGCACCTTGTGCACGGGTGTTTCACATGCGTTGATTCTTCATGTGTGTGTCTCTGTTGATGCATACAGAGGATACTGGTTTCTGAAGCCTTGAGCTATATGAGTAGTCCCACAATGTACGGAGGACTGACAGGCAGTTACTGGTTTAGTCAGACTATGTTCGCTAGCCAGTCAATCAACTATTGAGAGACTGAGTGTCTTGCAGTTATTGCCTTAGTCAGACTATTCTTGATGGGATATCTGATATAGCCAGTCCCTCTAGTTAGGGGAGTCTGGCAGTTACTTCTTGATCAGCCTGTTTCTTGACAGGCTGTAAATTGTAGCCAGTCTTTCAATTTATCAGGGACTGATAGGTTTTCAAACTGAGCAAGCTCTCTACGAGTGCTGACAGTCTAAAAGTTATTGTCGCTATTGTCGTTAGTCAAAACTTGATAGACTGTCTGATTTAGTCAGTCCCTCAATGTACGGAGTCTGGCAATTACTTCATTAGTCAGTCTGTTTCTTGACAGGCTGTATAGTTTAGCCAGCCTCTCAATTTAAGAGGGGCTGACAGATTATAAATTGAGTGAGCCCTTAATTTATGAGGAGAAGGGGAGGTTGGGGGGAAAGGTAGCTTCCAGAGTGAGTCGGACTGGTACCAAAAGTGGGCCAGTTCGCTCCAGCTCCTTTGGGTCTCCTTTGGGAAATTAGAGGTCTGCTGAAAAATCGACCTGAGGGTTGGGGTTAGAGATCAGCTACCATGATCTGGGGTTGGGTATTTTATTGTCGGACTAATTTTATGTAGATTGTTCCTATGGTATGTCCGGTTTCTAGCCCAGTTCAAAGTAGAGAAAGCTTTAGGTACAGTTCCGTACTTTTATGGTATGTTTTTTATCATTGGGAATACTTTGCTGGAGTTTTAGACTCTGTCAGTCGCTGGTATGCCCTTCCCCAAAAAAGAAAAGGGGGAAGGGTGTAGTGAGAATAGGTTTTCTCACTGTCTTATCAGTTTAGATAAATAGACTGTTGACGAATAGGGTCAGATTATTGCAGGGAAGTGCTTTATTATAGAGTTATCTCCCCTGGTAGAGGGCGCTGATGGCGCTGATTGCCCTCTAGCCAATGAGAGTAACTCGCGGGCTTTGTCAAGAAGGCAGAGAAGATACTGGACCTGAGACTGACAGGACGTGACCGACTACTTCTCTCAGTGTTTAACCGGCAGGTAAGCCTGTCTCCTATACTGGCTGATATCTATGTAGCTGTAATTACTACAATGGTATGGGGTAGAGCTACCGAGAAACGCAGTTCCAACCGTAAATTTCCTTTCTTGAGCAAGGCCAGTTGATGATCGTGTTCCAAGGTTGGGGTGAGGTCGAAGGCGAACAAAGTGTACCCACGGCTAAAGTCTCGTCGAGTGATGGTATTTCCTTCGTCCTGATTGTTTTGTCCTTTGGCTGTAAACAGGTTCAGGTAGCTCCGCACATAGTGATGGTTACCAAAATCCGGTTGTAACGGACGGGCTGGAATTTGATGGTCGGCCACGTGCAGTGCCAAAAAGTTGAGGTTGAAATGTTGGAAGTGGAACGGATTCTCATTGAAAGTGGTGTTGGTCACACACGCCAGGGTAAGACGTTTAGGGAGATCCCCTAGAAATAAATTTTCACGCTTGGCCATCATCGTACCTGCTGGCACAGAGAACACCTTGGTCTGTACGCGTCGGATGGGGTACAGGGCTGTTTTTTTCGATAAGGCTTCCATGTGACTCACCAACACGCCCTGTTGCAAATCCACCGTACGGACAAACAGGGCTGCATCTTCTATGATGATCTTGTAATTGGGAGCGTCTCCATCGGCCATCAAGGCGAAAGTGGGTGCCGAACGGATCAACTTGATCTTGATGGATACACCGTTCATCATGTAGCGGTCTTGCAGGAACAGATCGGCGTGCAGTCGTCCCATCATATCGACGGACCGGCTACGGGCTGTAAACTGCCTGCGATGGCCGAACCTACCATTGGCAATGGTGACGGCATCCATGGCGGCATCCACGGGTGTATCCCTGTAGTACAGCGAGGCTTGCAAGTGTGTTTTTTTTGGCATCTTCTCCGTACGACAACAGCGTCTCGATGTAGGCTCGGTACGGGTACGTATTGGTGGACGTACTGATGAGTTTATCGTTCAGACTGATATCCACCTGTTGGAACAAGGAGTGCAGCCAAAGATTCACCGGGCCTACCACCGCATCGTTCCCGATGGGCGTCCCGTCTCCGTCCACTATTTTGGCTTTCACGTACAAGTACGTGTGGGCTAAATCCAGGTAGGCCGTATCTTTGTTTTCAATGGTAAATTCCAGTGGTCCCGTACCCGTCAGACTAGCCAGGGATCGATGTTCTACCCAACGTCCTTCGGCGACACTTGTCTATGTGGGTGGAATAGTCCACAAATCCGATTCACTGTTGGTAGACGGACACGACTCGGAGTGAATGAATGCCATTATGCGAAGATGTCTCTCTTACCCTTCTTCTTCTTCCGGGGTGTGTGTCGTCGGTGTGTCGGTCGTCGAATGACTCTTCGCTGTGCCCGTGGTTGTCTTTTAAGAGCTTTGGCGATCAAGACGCTGCCTGCTTCTTGGGCCCGTCGTTTCAAGGCTTGTCGGGGTGCCGTGCCTCCCAAGACATCACCGGCCACGCGCAGTCCACTGCGTACCGCTTGTTTACCCACCGCTTTTACTCCCCGTGTCACCAAGGGCAAGAACGTTTTGACGATGCTGCCCAGTATGTTACCCAATCCGTGACCTCGTTGCATGCGTGCACCGCTAAAGATGGGCAAGCTATCTCCCGTTTGTTTCTTACAGTAGTCGGCATAGCTGGCCGTATGGCACTGGTAAGGCACGTACATTATACGAAGTGAGGAGAACGTGCTTGTCGGAAATGAAGTGTCAGCACCACTTTCCCTCGTTCGAATGCGACCGGGTGTCCCGTGTCATCTCTTATATCCACCGTGATCGTGTTGATATCGGTGTGTCGTACGGGCAGGTAGAGTATGTGGTTGAAACTCTGGGTGACTTGATCGCCATACTTCCTTTTAATGGGCACCACCCGTAACAGAGGTGTGTTCACTTCGCCCACAATATGGCTGTCCACTGCGTCCGAGAGTCCGTACATACCCACTTTCATATCCATCACAACGTCACCGTTGTCGGTGGTGGGACCCGCGTAGATGTCGTAAGGTTTGCTGAGTTCCACACCCACGTTGGGGCTGAGCAGGATACAGGCCTTGTCGTTGTGTGCGTTGACATCGAAGATCACGTGATTCTTGAAGGGATAGGTTTTGACGGGTCTTGAACTATTCGTCACCACCCGTAGAGACTTGTAATTCAACAATGTGGTCAGACCCTCTATGAACGCCTTGGGGGTATCGTATTGGCCTTCGGGGAGAGTCAGTCGGTTTACTTTGCCTTCGTAGGTCACTTCGTACCATACTTCCTTGCCTCGCACGTTGTACCACGAGTAAGGGTATTGAATATCCACCAGTCCACATTCCCACCGTCCAGGTAAATGCAACGGTTGCGGTAATTGGGGCACGTACTTGGCCGCACATCGAGCGAACTGTTACTGGGCAACGTGAGGTAAAACATGACGACTGAGTTTTCTTGCTTCTGCACCTGACTTTAATAGGGCTCCCAGCCATTGGGCGGATGACCTCGGCGTCTTGATCGTCGCGGTGACTTAGATCTTGGTGGTTTGGGGGGTGACTCCGGTGCCCAAGAAGAGGGTGGTGGTGGTGGTGGTCTACTCGGCGATTGCTGGGTCCGCTGCATAAAGGCCCAACGGTTAGGATTCCCCACCAATTCTTGAGGGGTGTGTGTGTCTTTCAACCCCTGAGCAAAGGCTTCCCAGCCCGGTGGATTAGAGTGTTTGCGAGAGCGTACCGTATCGTTGATCAAATCGGTGATATGAGACCCCGGCACCACTCGGTTTCGAATAAGCAGTTCCCCCTGATCGCTCCAACCCATATCGGGATTCTGTTTCACCCGGTCCAACAATAAACGAGCCTTGGTCTTGAATGCCTTAGGGACACTGGCCAACACTTCCTCTTCCAGCTGAGGTGATGATGGCGGTGTGGGTGCTGGCGCTGCTGGTAGTGGTGCTGGTAGTGGTGCTGGTGGTGTACTACCCCTATATTGATCCATAAACGTCTTGTACCGGTTCAGCGTCTGATGGTAGAGTTGAATTTTCTCGTGATCGGGTAGTTGTTGCACCGTGGCAGGCACGGGATAGGGTGATTGCAAACTCTGTAACAGCCGAGGTTCGACCAGCATCATTTTTTTCGTATGTTCCATGACGTTAGCGTCCCAAGATGGATCCTACTAACGGTCCCAGTACGGAAGCGGCTAAGGGTGCGAGGAGTGCCCCGAGAAATCCACCTCGCTGTAACACCTGTTTCTTTTTCTTTAAACTGCCCGTCTTCTTCACCAGCGTTCGGAGACCCGTCTTGTGCCGTTGCAATTTCCCTTTCTGCAGGGGACTGAGAGGAACATTCCCTTTTAACACATTATGAGCGACTTCACACAAACACCGTACCAATTCTGCGTCCGCGCCGCGCACCAGGGCCCGGCCCACCTCCGGTGGCGCGCTGCGTAATACGCGGAGGGCCGGCGCGTGCTTCCGTATCCGTGCAGACATGATGAGGAAGTGAATGCTAGAGGGTTGTGTCTTCTTCTTTTATTTGGGTGTGTACACCGTCTGGAACTCTCCGGGGAAAATGTGGGTGCGCAATCGAAGTGCCGAGGGTGTTGCTTGTTTCAAGTCGATGAGTAGACACCCGTGGGCCCCTTGGGTGGCATCTTCAAAGGCTTCCCTTCAAAGGCCGTGTTTTTAGGGTACATCTGTTTCGCCAGGTGCATAATTTGTGATGCGTCTTTGGGGTTTTTGAACAAGACCACATACTGAGCATTCAAACTGATGTTCCTGTGCTCTTTGTTCTTACTGAAGAGATTCTGGACGATGTAGATGATGCTCAACCGACGATGATGGCTCCCTTTCGTAAAGAGACGCGTCACCCGACTGTCCGTTTCGGTCATCAGATCGTCTTCTGGGGTATCCTCTGGGGGTAATCCTTCCACCAAGATGAGTCCAGGGATGCGTGCCAGTTCCTCGTACGCAGGCTGCCAAGCTCCATAACACCACAGGATGCGAGCCACGGGTGGTGAAATGAGGGCTGACCCGTGGTGGATGAGCCGTTGAACGAAGTGTGTTTTTACCGACCAGGTCCGTCCAGCGATGAGACACGTGAAGGGATGCTGCCAACGAGGATCCATAGGGTTTTTTATTGTTGTCGTGGATCCCACCGGGGGTCGTAGTCGTGCGGGTACCGTTGCCGTGGTAAACGTGGTACTCGTCCCACTCTAGGTGTTAGCGTCGTAGTGGTGGTGGTGGGTGTTCTATGTTGCCGTGGTTTTGCCCTGGGTGCTGTGGAAGATGATGCGGGTGGTTCGCTTCTCAGGGTAGGACTAGGCAGGTACACGGGGGGATCCCGGGTGAAGTTCCGTAGAGGTGGCGGAGGACTAGACCGCGTAGTGGGATGGGTTGTAGAACGTGGTGATCTGCTAATGTTCCGCAGCGTAGTAGGAGAGGGTGTGGTGGTGGTGGTGGTGGTGGTGGTGGTAGTGGTGGTGGTGTTGGGTGATTGCACTTGACGTTGGGGGGCAGGACTTGGACAAAATATCGATACAGGTCAACATGTACCGATGTCCATCATTGTGGGCAACAAATCGACTCATATCGACCAAATCGGCCTGCCATTGTGCGTCTACGCCTCCTACGATGACTCGGTTACGGCGAAAATGTCGTCGGGCTGCTCGATGTAAGCTATAAGTGTCTTGGGTTTTTAACCATACTCGAACTTCAGTTCGACTGATGCCTTGGGAATGTGCAGCTCGAGCGAGCGCTCCCACAGCGCTATAAGCGGCTGGACTGGTTGGGTTGTAATACAAATCTGTTAACACCTTGTTCACAGTCTTACGCCACGTGGATTCCTGCCGCCCGGCCTTGTGGGTACTCCACTGGCTGCCCTTTCGGATTCCCTTCCGGGTCCCCCTCTGCGTCCCCCTGTGGGTCCCCCTCTGGGTTGCGCTGTTGTGTGTTCGCTTCATGAGTAGACAATGACACTCTAGCCTGTGTGCACCATATAGATATAGTACTTCATCGACAATGGGGACTATTTTTTCCAAGGCCGTCCATAGATCAGGGTCCAGGGTAAAACCACCCTCGTTCAGATAGAGGAGTCGAGCAAAAAAGGCGCCGCGGAAATGTAGACGTCGTCACACAGGTGAATGCTATCACCGTCGAGGTCACCCAACAACACGCGTTTCAAGGTGGTCCAGCCTTCCGGTGACAAAGAGACGCGCGCTTTGGGTTCAGACGTACACCAACACCTACTTCCGCTATCGATGAGGTCCACTCGTTTGGGGTACAACAATAGGGTGCAGCCAGGTGTAAGAGTCCGGGTAGCCACAGAGTTCGCGTCGGGGTGCAGTAAGTCGTGGACGGTCGGGGATAATAGTTTTCAGCGCCTGCCATAATGCAGGACAGACTATGATATGGGGACCACCACGCTGTTCTAATCGGGGAAAAAAAGAATCATCTCTACCACTTCGTAGGTAGACACCCACTCCCACGTGCATGAAATCGACTTCGGGCTCTTTTCCCTGTAACAACCGTGTCAATAGAGTCCATCCTGCTAGGGTTCAACATAGCTTCACCTCTCGGGGTTGTTCTTCGATGAGCTGTAGGTGATTGTCATAGACGATCAGGGTGACGTGGGTGGTCAGTTGGAACAACGCAAGCTCTCCATCTGCTCTGTGCGCTCCCATGGTGGTGAATGACAAAACACCGACTAGGGAGGCCTGTATATATCGCTGTGCAGGGGCTTATACTACACCCTGTCAGTGCCTAGTGGACTCACCTATACTCCCCCGCAAACATAGGGTTGGGTAATTTTTATACTATAATGTGCCCCTATGGGTATAATTAACTCTTAGTCCGTAGCCGTACACGTTACAGTTTTTTTTATGTGTTCGTGTCTCTCTAATCCGTACGCGCACACGTTCTGGTTTTATTTTTCCATCTCCCTTCATCCTTCGTGAAAGTCCGTGATCACTCGGTAGTGTCATGTTAAATTAACCCCTAGTCCGTAGCCGTGCACGTTATAGTTTTATTTTTTTCGTGCCTCTCTATGCTAGTCCGCACCCGTATACGTTATAGTTTTTATTTTCCATGGCCCCACCTTCGTCAAAGTCCGTGATCATTCGGGGGTGTAATGTTATAGAGATACGAATTGATTTAACCTGGGAATTTGCTATACCAATTTCGTGCAAAATACGAGATTGTAAGTTAACCCAGGAGGCATGACCCGCGCCTTATTGGGCCAATCAGCGACCCGTATATCAACCAATGGCGAGGCCGGAGACAGAACCAATGAAAGAGGTTTGCGCCGTTTAAACAGCCAATGAAAATCTACTCTATATTCAGTATAAACCCCAGGGACGCGTGGGGAAAAGCTTCATTCAAACCCTTTTTCTCAAGCTCACAACACCGTATCGACAGATCCAAGAAATCATGAATAGAGTGGCCAAGATGTCCACGGGAGGCGGGAAGTTGGCGGCCCAGGCCAAGCTGGAAAGGAAAGAGAGAAGACAGAGGGAGAGACTGGGGAGAAATATAGAAGCATTTTGGATGGGAGAGATCCAGAGATGGACGAGAAGGAACATCAATTTTACGCCGCTGTCGTGGGCGGCGTTGTATTACGCCGTCACACGGGCACTTCTCTCCGCCAGGCCCTGAACGAGGAAGAGAGACAGATCCAACAACAACAACAAAGCCAGCCGGAATTCGTTAACATTGACGAATTGCTGAGAATACCACCACCGACATTGCTGGATGATCTACCCTCGGTACCAGACGACGCTGAACAACAACAACAGCCCGGGCGGTACTTTTTACAGCCTGGTCGGTACTTTTCCACCAGTTTGGAGTAGACAGGCAAACTCCCCCTGAATAAAACAGGGTAAACAAATTGACCTTAACGGCCCTTGTCAGGGCCACCCCAATCTTACGACAGGGGAACTTCTAACGTGGCACATTCAATTAAATTCAGGTCCTACATGGGTGAATCTCCTCTCCTCTATATTCTATGATTACCAATCTCCAACCCGAAAAAAATCCCTGCCATCAACGGTCCTTTTCAGGGCCAACCCCTAGCCTTCCAAACACATAAGACCCTTTTTTCAGTGTTCAGGGCCAACCCCTAGCCTTCCAAACACAAAAGACCCTTTTCAGTGTTCAGGGCCAACCCCTAATCTTCCAAACACAAAGACCCTTTTTGGTTTTCAGGGCCAACCCCTAGCCTACCAATGCAAAATCTCCTCTCTTCTATGATTACCAATTTCCCACACCTCGCCACAACAAAAGAAATTCACACTCGCCTTTTTTCGGGACTACTCGGTAGTTCTCAATCTCCTCGCCTCTATGATTACCAATCTCCCACACCTCACAACAACAAAAATTTTACACTCGGCTTTTTCCGGCACTATTCGGTATATTATTACCGTACATTCATACTAATAGTGTTTTTTTATTTTACCTGGGCGCTGTTAGTAGGAAGGTCCCATTTACTAAGTGTTATTTACCTATTGTTACCTAGGTGTGTGCATGTGCAGGAGTTGGTGTTTTTTGTGCTTTTAATTAGAAGCTTGCTCTTTCGAATATAATTGGGGGTCCTCATAAGGACCGTTAGGAAGGTGTAAGGGGTTACACCGATCGGAACAGGTTTTCTCGCCTCTGGGTACACACGGGACATTTCAGCGCGACGAGTGTACACGCTATGGGCTTGTAAGTGGGCGTAGGCACTGGTCTTCCTGCATGTCTGTTAATACAGCGAATACATAACGCTTGGTGTCCACATGGAAATATAGCGTATTTGGCGTAGCGACTACTGCATTGGACACAGGGTAAATACTGTGCCGCTTCCCATGTTGTGTCACGCTCCAGTCTTCTTATTTCGGTACAGTAGTACTCAAGATATTGCTGCTGTAAAATAGCCATCTCTTCTTTTTCTTGTTCTTTTTTTTCTCTTTCTGTTTCTTGGTCTTCTTCCAACTCATCTTGTAGGAATTGAGCAATCTGTTCGTCCTCTGTAGGATAGACGTAGGGACTAACGTAGGGACTATTGTCCACTCCATCCATGAATTCACCGGTTGCTTCTTGGTCTTGGGCTTGTTCTTGATGTTGTTTGAACACATCTTTTAGGACTCGTTCAAACCGTTCGTGTTGGGGAGTACTATTGGGGTGACATCTCCATCCGCTGCCTCTTCTTCTTCTCCTTCTTCGTCGTCTTCAATATCGATGAATTCACCCATAACATGGTCAAGATACTGTCGCTTTTGTTGTGAAACTGGGGTGAAAGTCTCGCCGCCCTCTACCGGCTGGTGTTCTTGTTCATCATCTTTGAATAGCTCTTCTAATATGTTGTCAAGCCATGACTCGTTAATAATATTGTGCGCTCCATCAATATCCATGTGTTGAGCCATGATGTAGTTCAAAATGAATGGATAGACACTGCGCGTTTTTTATAGTCTAACCGTAGAGTGCCCGTATGAGCGCGCGGACGTCAGCGAAATCTTCTCCCTCAAGCCTTGTGCTGGCCCAGGTCCGCTGAAAATTTTGTGTTTCTTTTCCATCTTCAAACCGGTCTCATTTTGCAATAAATGCGAGTTGACGTGTTAAACTTATTTCAACTTGAACTTTGGGAACTTATAGTGTATCGTTGAAAAATTCCGAAGGCTAGCGGCAGGCTAACCCTATATTTTTAATGATTTTGTCGATTTTAGACCCGTATGGTTATGGGAGTGGTGGTGTGGAAAACCCGGTAAATTTGAAATAAATCGGTTTACCTCCGTAAAAACACTTTAGGTGTGTTCCTCACATCCTTATAATGTCACCCTGAAAATTGGAGCCGGTTTAACGAAGAAAAAGTAGGAATTTTTGTCCTATCACTCTGGCTACGGTAACACAGCCATTGACACGCATAGCTGTACACGCATTCGGCTTCATATTGTAGAGTGCAGCGAGAAGATTTCGATGACGTCCGCGCCCCTCAGCCATTGACACGCATAGCTGTACACGCATTCGGCTCCATATTGTATAGTGCTGTGTTACCGTAGCCAGAGTGATAGGACAAAAATTCCTACTTTTTCTTCGTTAAACCGGCTCCAATTTTCAGGGTGACATTATAAGGATGTGAGGAACACACCTAAAGTGTTTTTACGGAGGTAAACCGATTTATTTCAAATTTACCGGGTTTTCCACACCACCACTTCCATAACCATACGGGTCTAAAATCGACAAAATCATTAAAAATATAGGGTTAGCCTGCCGCTAGCCTTCTGAATTTTTCAACGATACACTATAAGTTCCCAAAGTTCAAGTTGAAATAAGTTTTACACGTCAACTCGCATTTATTGCAAAATGAGACCGGTTTGAAGATGGAAAAGAAACACAAAATTTTCAGCGGACCTGGGCCAGCACAAGGCTTGAGGGAGAAGATTTCGCTGACGTCCGTGCGCTCATACGGGCACTCTACGGTTAGACTATAAAAAGCGCGCAGTATCTCGTCTGCTATCCATGCATCATGGCTAATCCTACTAGACGGACGCTATTCAACACGATGAACCAACAAGATCCTAGAGAACATAGAGAACGGATTCGCCCAAGTGGAGAAGACAACGAACATGTTACAATCATTACGAGCTTGCAGCGTGTTCATGAAGCTCATATTGCTGAAGCTTTGAGGCGGAGAGGCGCACAACAAGATAGAGAAATAAGGGACGCTAGGGGAGAAGAGGATGATGATGAAGCAACAGACGATGAAGATCTACCAGAGGTGGAGTGATTAAACAGTAGTAGACCCCCAGCAACTACAGCTTCGATGGCTACCACAACGACGGCTACCACAACGACGGC
>JAVTVY010057443.1:0-28746 GCA_036873755.1 Hanleya hanleyi | reverse complement strand
GGACAATTTGCAAAACATTTCATACTATATACAATTACGCTCCCGGAATTTAATTACATGTTTAAGGAAATGAATTCTCCAGAATGGTAAGAGGTTCGTGTTCAAATATTTATTTTGTTTTATTTCGGACCCAAGGAAAAAACCTCACAAAATATTGTGGGAACATTGTGATATTCTGCCCTTTGATGGACACCATTTATGTTATTGGGAACAAAGGTGCTGGAGTGTCAACACGGTCCAGACAGGAGCGTAGGAAAGAAAAGAAAATATGCAGAGAAAGCCAAGGTTTACTTTTACTTTGTATATGCTGCAGATATTGTTGCAAGATCTAAATATCATGTATACAACAAATTGATGTCAAGATGTTTTTTTCATCAACTAGTGGTAGTTGAATAAGGACCCACTTTGAATAATCACCCACTCTCTAAAATAATTAGATTCAAAGTTCAATCTTTCAGATTAAAATTAGGGACCAGTGGCTTACTCTCTATATAATTAGATTGGAAATTCAATCTATTAGACTGGAATTAGTGACTAACCTTTTCGATTTAATATTCCATCGATACTAGTATTAAATTGAAAATGTCGAAACTATTGCATCTTAATTCAGATTTATTTGATCGTTTCCTGCCTAGTAGATTGGATATTTTCAGTCCAATAAAGGATTAGTCACTAATTTCAATCGGATAGAAAATCGGATTTCGGTTCTGAAAAGACGATACATGATCACGGGTTGACCGACGAGCAGCATGTATTATTTTATTATAATTGTAAAGAAAGAAAGTAAAGTAGACTTTCTATTCAACTCTATGTGATTGTAAAGTTTCACCTCGTTGCTTCGTCAAGTACGCGGATGTTCGCTCTCTCTATTGGAATATATTTCTGGACTGGCAAAATAATTTGTATTGAATGAGCTTTTAAAATTACTGATTTGACTTATAAATTATTATCTTGGTTAAGGACGGTCGAGTAAATACGAATGAGGGGATGTCCATGTGGGTGTTACAAGCCGAATACCCGTGCACGTGGTTTTGTTTATCAGCCTCGCTTTGGTATTACCATGACGTAGGTTGTGACATAGGGTACTTGATTTTGGGCCATGGGAACTATCCTTCACCTGTGTGTCCATGGACGCCTGTTAATTTTTTTCTCAAGTGATAACGTCCAAACGCTTTGTCGGATTCTCCCGAAATTCGGCATACGCATATGTTGCAACAAGACGCTGGTTGCTACTGCATTTCAGCAACATCTGCCTGAAGGTGACGCCACAGAATTTCGCTTCTTCGTGTCCGTTCCATTTAAAATGGGTCTTGCTCTCTTTTCGTCTCTAACTTCCAAAAGCTTTGTCGGATTCCTTCGAAATTTAGCATATACACTCCTTCTGACCAGACATGGGTTGGTTTTGCGTTTCAGCAAGATCCACCTGAAGGTGGCGTCACTGGGTCTTGTTCCAATCTTCTGTGCATGTCGGTGGTTTCCATTCAAATTCTTCACAAGCGATCACTTCCAATTGCTTTGTCTAATTAGGCATGTCTTATGTGTTTGTCATTTTTTCTTCCTCTTCTCGCTGTTAGTTTTGAATTTCATGTCGTTTTAGATGAAGGACACCATTTTCTTAAATTTGCTGTCCTGTCCTTCTATTCCACATCACACGATTTACACTAAAGCTTTTGCAGGAACCATATTTTATTTCAGAAGTATAATATGAAATAACTGGCGGGGAAATCCCCGCAGTTCTGAAGCCCTGATTTTTTTAATTTCGTGTCATCTTAAATGAAGGACAACATTTCCTTCAGTTTTGCTATCAAATAATTGTATTCCACATCATATGATTTACCCTAAATCTTTTGCACGAACCATATTTTATTTCAGATGTATAACATGAAATACCGAACCTGTTTTTTTTTTTTTTTTTGAATTTCGTGTCAGCTTAAATGAAGGACAATATTTCCTTCAATTTTGCTTTCAAATAGTTTTATCTCACATTATATGATTTACCCTAAAGCTTCTGCACGAACCACTTGTGTCCACACGTGTAACTTACTATATTAATTACAACTGAGTTTCTAAAGTTTGGGTGCCCACTGTGCATATGATCAATTTCCTGAATTGAGTTGAATTCCACCTTGTCGTTTTTCGGACTAACAGATGATGACATGCAGTTGTCAGTGTGGTTGTTTCATGTACAGGGAGCTTTCTATGGCTTTCATGTCAGCACACCTACCACTATACCCTCAAGGAGAGCATGTCCCCACCCCCAGGGCGCCGAGCCGCACCGTCCATCTCCCAAACTTGCCCTCTCCCGACCCTCATATATTGTGTTTGAGCATATATATCTACAATATATTTTGGCAGAAGCTGAAATTTGTGTGTTGTCTGCAACCCCAAAAGGTTTCAATTTATCAGGCACAGACCCATGTTTTTGTATTTGGTAAATGGGTCCCTTGCCTATAGATCTTGCTTGGAATTGTTTTTCGTGTCAATCCGCTTCTGGATGGTGCCACCTCGGGCCAAGTTAAAATTGCATCTGCAGACAATAACTTTTGAAAACCTTAAGGATTCTTTCCAAATTTGGTGTGATGGTACCTTGCCTCAAGATCTGGCTTGAGAATGTTTTTCATGTTGATAGGGGGACCACCTGAAAGCTAAGTTAAGTGTTTCCACACAATAACTTTTTAATACTTGAATGAATTCTTTCCAAGTTTGGTATACATGTACCTTACCTGAAGGTTTCACTTGGTATGTTTTACTTGTCGATCTGCTCATAGGTGGCGCCACCTGTAGGCCAAGTTAACATTTTCTATTTCCAATGTCAAGGGATCTTGCCTCAAGATCTCGGTTGGGATTATTTATTATGCCTATCTTCCTACACTTGGCGCTACCTGAGGGCCAAGGTAAAATTGCATTTGCGGACAGTAACTGTTGGACCTTAATGGATTCTTTTAAATTTGGTATGTGGGTACCTACCATCAAGGCATCTTATGGGACCATGTTAATGATGTTTTACCTAAGTTTTATGTTTTTACTTTCTTCACAAATAATGAATGTTTCCTTTAATAAAGATGCAAAAGGCATGCCTCCAATCGTATTCGATCGACTGTATCTAGTTTCTTCAATAATTTGTTTTTGGCCAATAACTTGAGAACTGCATGCTCATCGGATTCTTCTCAAATTAGCATGCATGTACCATGCCAGATGTTGCATGGGATTGCCTTTCACTCATTTGCACTTATAGGTGACGCCACCTGGTGGCAAAATCCCAAATTTGTCTCTGGGTAATGCCTTGACCTAAGATGTCGATTGAGATTGCATTTCGCCCACTTGCGCCTATAGGTGGCACCATCAGGTGTTAAAATCAATTTTTTTCAGCCATTAACTTGAGAACTGCTCATCGGATTCTCCTCAAATTTAGCATGCATGTATCATGCCAGGAGGTGTTGCGTGGGATTGCCTTTCGCTCACTTCTACTTACAGGTGGTGCATGCACCTGGTGGCGAAATACCAGATTTGTTTCCGGGTAATAACTTGAGAACCGCTCGTCAGATTCTTCTTAAATCTGGTATGAATATACCATGACATAGGATGTCGCTTGGGTTTGCGTTTCGTCCACTTGTACTTACAGGTAGCACCACCTCGTGCCAAATTTAAATTTGATTTCGCTCATCGGATTTTTCTCAATTTGGAATGCAGATACCATGCCATGATATGTCCCTTGGGATTGTATTTCACCTGCTTCTGCATACTGGTGGCGATACCTGATGGAAAAATCTGAAATTTGTTTCTGGCAATAATTTGACAACAGCTCATCGGATGCTTCTCAAATTTGATATTCATATGCCATAATATGTCACTTGGGATTGTGTATCGCACATTTGTGCATATAAATCTAAATTTGGTTTCCGGGCAATAATTTGAAGACCCCTCTTCAGATTCTTCCCAAAATTCGTATGCTGATACATGTACCACGTCATGAGATGATGCTTGGGATTGCGTTTCGCCCACTTGTACTTACAGGTGGCAACACCTGGTGGCAAATTTAAAATTTGGTTTCCGGACAATAGGTTGAGGATGCATTCAGCTTCTCAACAAATTTGGTTTGCAGATAATATGCCTTGAGATGTCACTTGGGGTCGATTTTCGGTTACACAATTTCCATGCTTCACTGCATGGAAACTATATTACATAAGCAATCAACGTTCAGTCAACCGTTCTGAGTTGATTTTAAAACTTGTGAAAGACCCTTCCGCATCCAACGCCTATGAAGTAGCAGTTGCCTCCCTCATGTATATCCCCCGAGACCAACAATGCTATAAAATATTGCTGCCATTTCGGCGGGGGACTTAGCATCCTCTGGCTGGGTGTAAGGACACATTCGAGCTCTGATGTGGTGATCTGCACGTTGTCCCTGTGGAGGTGCATGCCAATGGGCTCTCGATGTATAACACTTTTCGAAAATAGTCACTACAGAAATTAGATTTGAGATTTCTTATTCTTGGCTGGAAAGTAATTCTACCACTGCGTGATCTCTGCCGAAGTTATCAAAGGTGGTTTCTGGACCTGTATAGCGTGCATTAGTAAACACAAGATCGAGCATATTGCATCTCTTGTGCGCAGGTTCATTCAAGAATTACGCGAGCGAAAAACTATTGGTGATATCGCCGTGTGTTTTCCTCTCTCCATTGAATACTTGGGAGATTAAAGTCACTAAGCATTTACCAATGTACTAAATTCACTGGAATATTTGTTAAGTAAGACCGATATTGTATCACTGAACGACTAATAATTTGTACCAGTGTATCATATATCCTTCATTAAACTTGAGGAATCTGGAATCATGTCTTTGATATAGCCTTGTCAAATCCATGTTCTACAGTAGTACTGTTGTCAGCCATGGAGTTCGCTAGCAGGTGGGACGTTTATCTCGTCTCAGAATGTACCCTGTATTCTTAATGGGAGTAAATATCCATTTCTTACTCAACACTTTGCTTTACATTAGCATCATATTAGATAATAAAAAAAACTATGCGGTTTACCATTCCTCAACGAATACAACCTTTCGAATAAGAAAACAATAAGACATGTCGTTAAGAAAACAATCAATCGATCATATTGGTAATTTTTATTTCTGATAAAAAAGCATGCACAAATATCCGCGTTTGTTCACGCTGGGTGGATCGGTTTCTCTGTCCTACACTAAAACCATTGTTAACGTAATAGGATTCTCTTCTATGTGAGAGGCTGTATTTGATAATGTATATTATAGGCGTCAGACCCGACAGCCGTCGTCCACAACAGAATTTTCGCGTCAACAATTCACATCAATTTAATATGCATGATATGAAAATTTGATAAAAACACAAGATGGTTTAAGGGAGAAACGGTAAGTAGTTTTCAATGCTGACAGCAAGACATCGTGATGTTCTTTTCACAAAATTGTCTTTACCCACATGAATTCTATCCGATGCATCACTCCTCTTTCTAGAGAACGGTGTATCTCAAGCACGCGTTGTCTGTTCATGTGAATGCAATGGAGATATATGTTCAAACGGCCTCTATCTCTGCATGGGTTGAGCGGAATTAGACACAAGTTACGAAACTTAGCACCAGAAATTTTGCACGTTACATTTAAATTTTTGATAGTTATCACAGAATTTGAGACAATTGAATGAAGGCGTTTTATGGTATAGCAGTGTTGACAAGTTTCCGCAATAACGTTCCATGGCATTGAATAAGATCTTCGTGTTCTTTTCTCAGGATCTACCAAATTTTACCTGGCGAAAAATGTCTTGGAAAAATCTGAGATCTGGTAGAACATGTAGAATCTAAGATTCTGCCAGGAGAAGAAAATGGAATTCTAGTTTCTACCATGGATTTCAAAATTTAAATATGTAAGAAAGATGTGGAATTTATCATATATTTTTTCACAGACGTACACATGTTCTAGCACTATAATTTATACGAGTAGGTTAATATAATACAATGAAAATAATTCAAATTAAATTTTGAACATTTACCGGTAGCATGTTCAGGTTTTGTTAGTAAATTACCTAAAACACACAGACATATGCTTGAACAAGTTTAATATTCAGACCTCTATTCTCTGTACATGCCAGGAAGGCACATGCGAAAGAGCAGCCACATTGGTCACCGGGTTGGATGAAGTCATATATTAAAATGAACATGATGAATTAAGGCACACAGTTTGTGCATATATGCACAAAATGTGTGAATTATGTATATATACAGACACCCCTCACCCGTTCCCATCGATGAGCATGTCTGGTTCAAAATAATTCAGTTAAAGTACTGTGACTTTTTATGTAGATCAATTTTACTTTTTTATCAGGTCAAATTACAATCGTAAAACCCTATGCATATTTTCCCATTTGTCGACAGACCTGTTGTGTTGATCTGGTAATTGACACACAGAAAAATAAGGACAACAAACCAGACATCGGTACTTTCAAATGGCAAATTATTATTGCGATACTATCCATCCTAGGCGAGGGTCGTGGAAGTAAATTATCTATTTTCACTCAATTATATCTGTCAAATATAACGAAGATGTTTTTATTGTTGGTATCTTCATCATGTTCAGGATTCCAGATTTATACCGATTTGGTTTTGACATTTCAGTTGTATCAGCCTGGTAGAATTTAAGATTTGGCCTTCAAATGAGTGATTCTTGTTTCTACCACAAACAGGAATAATTCTTTGAAAAGCATTATAACATGCACAAGTAGTTGTCCCACCGATGTCGGGATGTAAGTTTTAATAGGCCAAGCTAAGCTATATCTTGCAGTGTGAGCAGGTTTCGCGTTGGTTTGTAGAAAGAGGATATAACGCAAATAACGCAACGTTAATTGTATAATCATTGTGTTGTGAAAAATATTTATATTATAAAAAAATCTATTATATTTATTATTTATTTTCAATATACTGGTATTGCGAAACTATATAAAGTGGGCTTATCTTTAAATTTCATATTTTTTTATGAACTTTCATCCCATGGAATCTCATTTCCATACCGTCTGCGTTTTATAAGAGAATACTTTAAATTTCGTTACTATTTTTATATATATTTATTTGCAATATTCTGGTATTGTGAAACTGTATATAAAGAAACCAAAGACGTAAAAGTGAGACAGTGATCCTAGGATATAATATTATTGCTATAATATATTATATCGTAGGATATAGATCTCAGTAGATAGGATAAGGACCATGTTTGCTTCAGACAATTGCCGTACGATGTTCTCCCTTCCTTGGCAGAAGAGTTTGCAACAAAAACCTTTGAGGCTATTGTGGGATAACGAAAAGATATTGTAGGGTTGACTCGATCAAGTTATTGTTTCTCCTGAACGGATCACTGTCACTGGTCATCGAGGTCGCATTTATCATGTAGACCGTGATATTTCTACATGTATGTATCTGCAAACGCAGATGGACTCAAGGAAGAGCCCTGAATTGTTAGAGTGAAGAGCTGAAGCAGGTCCATAAACTCCGGGGCTTCGTTTTATATTTGATAGAGCTATGACTATCAGCCGAGTTCCATGGACATGCCTAAAAGTCTAATTGGTAGGATATGCCAATGGTCTTCGCTCCGATTGTCTCTCGTCGCCACGGTTGTTGTACGATAGTCTAGTAGGCCTATTGAGGCATTGTATATGATGTACCGGTAACCTTTTCTACTGAATTCTAAATAATGCGTTCTGACAAACATCTGAACCATATATTATCTATAACAGAAGAAACAATGTCAGAAATAGGATATATATCTTGGTAAGTTGAGAGCCAGTGAATGATGAACTGATGCCGGTCACAGGTCTTGTTGTTGGCTGTTCAACACACGGAGCCGGTGTTGCCATCTCGTCCAGACGTTTCAGCTCACCCGGAATGAACTCTGTCCAGAATGCTACCCGGTCAGCCAAAATATGGTTGTTGATATTATTTTGAGTCATTACCGTGTCCAGTTCCAGGAACTGCTCGCTGTCTGTTGTGTACTCAGGCCATACGACAGGTACTTGCTTCGGCTGATTAGGGTTTCTGAAAAACAACATACAAATAAGTTGTTTTCAACGTGAATGCGAGCCCACAATCTGCCTTAATCCGTGTAGCCCCTGAGAATATGCAAATAATTATCTAGAGGAAACTCTGCTAATTACTGCCGATGTCTATAACCGATGTTAAAAAGGAGATATCAAAATCGGTGGCGGCGGCGGTGCATGGGGTTGGCTTTGGTAGGATATTACTTTATTTAAAATGGAGTTTGTGCCATTTATATATGAATCAATAGTTTGTACGATTATATTTACACTGACTTATGGTAAGGCATAAGGAACCGATACTGGTAAATATGTTCGATCCAATGTATCACTCCAAGAACGCAGGCCATCGAATGTCAGATTTGATTGGCCAATAAACGTCTGATTGGGGTGCCACAATAAAACTTGTTCCTGCCATCCATCGCCAGGGAGGACATTGGATTTTACAACTGGTATAGTTCATGAATCATTTCTTACCCAGTCTTGACAAAGTTGGACCAATAGGTCATAACCCAACGACTCAGCAGCTTGTCCTGCTCAGTGGCATTGAGGTCACTTCTGGAGAAGGGGTGGCCGAATACGAAGAATAAATCATCCGCATGGTCGGCGCCTTGTGTCCATGGCTTTACTGTCATCCAACTCGGTCGAGGGTTTAACAGGTAAAAATACAAACGACCACTACCATTACCTCCAGATCTCGCGTGCAAGCGAGCAAAAGCCACGTTACCAGGGTATTCTATAACGTCTCCAATTAAATCAGTTAACCTCTCTGCCCGAGAAATGTTACTTTCTGCATTTTTCCAGTCTGTGTACACGTATTTCACCATCGGCAATATGTTGTCTACGTGTTTTTCGGGGACCACGTTAAGAACATTTGCACGCATTTCCTGGAGGAATAACTCTTCTGAAAGACCGTTTGGCTTATCACGGAGTCGTAGCAGAGCAAATGAATAGAACAGTAAACCTTCTTGTTTAGTATTTCCCATTAGGGTATCGGTATTCGCTAGTTTCTGCACCCAAACAGGGATACTGTCTGCGAAGATATATTTGGTCGGATCTTCTGGAAATATTTCTCCCCGATAGGTCGATGCCCATTGTATGTCTCCATCAAATTGATGGGTTATTATTTCATCCATTGATTTTAAACGCAAGCAGTCTACAAGGAGAGAAGTAGTGCTCCCTTCACAGCCTACTTGCTTGCCGAATGCCATAGCGTTTTGCGCGGGCGATTTTACGTGGGTCCAAAACGTGAATGGGTTTCCGCTTTCTATTATGGCGCGTTCGAAGAGCCCTTCTGTCAAAGGTGAGAGAATGAGCTGCGAAACGCATGCTGCACCCGTTGATTCGCCTGCAATTGTGACCCGACTTGCGTTTCCACCAAAATCGACAATGTTTGCTTGAATCCAGCGTAACGCCAAAATCTGGTCTCTCAGCCCAAAGTTTCCGACGGAGACATCGTCACCAGTGTCAAGAAACCCTAAAACACCCAACCGGTAATTCACCGTGACTACAATAACGTCATTTAAAGCGGCCAACACTTCACCACCAACCAATATGGCGGTACCCGTGATGAACCCTCCTCCGTGAATCCAAACCATCACGGGAAGAGGACGGACAGAATTGGCCGAAGCTGGGACGAACAGGTTTAAATACAGACAATCTTCAGAGACAGTGGGGATGAAGCTACCATTAACTGTGAAAGGTTTGGTCAGGACACGATCTAGCTCAGTTATGATCGTTATGCGCTGTGGGCATAACGGTGGGACGCTTGTAGCATTGGTGACATCTGCCATCCTGGATTTTAATTGCGGAGGTTTAAATCTGAGATTTCCAGTCGGTGGTTCGGCATAAGGTACACCCGTAAACGTCATTTCCTTCAACATTTGTACGTTTTCCTTGAATCCAACCGCTGGTTGTATTCACCATCTCATCAAGGGTGGACACAGATGATGATAAGAAGAACACCATCCACAGGTGTAAAATACATTCGTTCATATCTGATGGCCGGTACAACGCTGAAATGATCAAAATACAATAAAGGAAACATGGGTATAGCAAGCAAAAACACAGTCTTGGAAAACTTGGTGCGACTATCGATATTGCAATAAAGACAAGAGAAAACATGTATGAGAAATTAACGCGGTATTCCGAGTACTCCTAATAATAGCATGCTAATTTTAGCTGTGTTGAAGTGGGTGGAGCGGACAAGCATTCATGGACCATGTATGAGATTTCCCTTCATTTGGCGAGGCACCTGAAGTAACAACTGTGATTTCAGTTGTATTCAAACTTGATGATGTCATTGGGATAAGTGACTACTGCACCATGCACCATAAACTGCTTATTAGTGTCTTGTCGCACGCACTAGGGGTTTCCAAGGGGAATCCGACAAGCATGATATCTCAGAGCGGTCAAATATATTGCCTTGATTGTGATGGTGCTGTAAATGAAATCATCACTCGTGAGATTTCAGTGTAGTTGAGGATTTTCACCGTTGACGAAATGGATTGGTCTTTCCCCTCTGAGAGATGACGAGCGTTGTTTTCTATACAATAGCGCCTGCGTGTACATGTTACCCAGGATTCACTTGGGGATACCCAGGGGATCTGCAAAATGGGAGAAATAAACTTGTTACAAAACAAGCAAACTGCGTTGTTTGAATTTCATCGACAGAACTTTATTAATGTAGCAAATATTAATAGCGCAACAGTGTATCTACCGGCATAATTGGAGGACACTCCTAATATTATCCAGTATGTAATACATCTCCAAAATATAAGGCCTACAGTCCTCTATATTCAGGAATGGTCAACTGGGCTTGTACCTGTACTTTCTATACTACTGTAATAAAGAAAGTATTAGTTCTCTATCACATTTGACTCTACGCATCTGAACTAGAATTCTCAACATTAAACAGTAACGTATTCAAACTGGTAATAATAGTGTTACCTTAATCTGAAAATGGTGCATACCTCTATTAATAGGAATGGCATTAATGATAAGAGTCAGTAACCATGATGGTAATGACGGTGACCTTAATTGTAAGACAATGACATGATAATGACAAATCAGAAATCAATGGCTAATGTAATGACATTAATTGAAAATTGGTGCCGGTTATAAAATGATGATATTAATGACGAACAGTAAATTAATGGCATTAATCAAGACTGACCAGTAATACGGCATTGACATTAATTGCATATAATGACTAGCATGTAATATAAAATCACATATTGATGTAATGGCATGGATTGAAAATTAATAACTGCTTGTGAAATAATAGCATTAATTGTAAATAACTGACAGTACTGTACAATGACATTAAGTGGATATTAAGGACTGCTAGTATAGGATGGATTGTAATTATATAAATTGAAAATGGTGATGGGTAATCTCATTTGGAAAATAAACACATAAATTGCAATGGCAAGTACTATTTGTGAAATAACTTCATTAACCATGTTAACTGTGAATTACAGACAAATTAATAATCACCAATTATGTGACCGTGACATAAATTGTGATGACAGTCACAGTGACAATGTGCATGAACAATAGATGAATCACATTTACCATGAATTGTAATTGGAAACATTCTTTTAAATCCTTAAGAGTCTCAATCAACTATCTATTCATTTAACAGAGTTTAGACCTGAGCGCAAGTCTCTCAGCGCAAGTCTCTCGGACTAGGTGCAAGTTCATTTCACCTATCAAATCAGGACTGTCATTAATTCATACACAGCGCTCAAGAATATATATTTCTGCCTAAACCAGACTCCACGTTTCCAGATAATTAACGTGAAGCACATTCCTATGAAAGTCACGTGTTCTACCATGCTTGTTTTTACCCTTTGTGACCCCGCTATCAGCTACAATATGGCATGACGTCAGTTTACGTTCTAAGTATACAAAAATGCATGACGGAGACGATATTCCTTTTAAATAAATTCTGTGGTACATATTTATAAGGTTTTCAGTGAATCTATAGCTCATCCTACTACATGGGGCTGTGGCCAATGCAAGGAAAATTCCCACATCAACAGTGCTAAAACAGCGGGACAAATGCGCTTTCCAACTCAGTCGACTTTCGACTGCTCAACACAGCTTAGAAACACATTTCCTTCATAAAACCACTACGTAACATAATTCTATAGACATTTATCGACAAAATGATGTATAGCATGAAGAAATCTGATAACACATACCTGCAAAATGGGAGAAATAAACTTGTTACAAAACAAGCAAACTGCGTTGTTTGAATTTCATCGACAGAACAACGCGCGCCAGTCAAAACTCCCAAAATGCGGACCGGAGCGGAAGCGGACTTTCCAAACTATCAAATTTTAAAAAGGGGGCCCCTGTTACAGCCCCTCACATTCACCCCCGGAAACAAAATGTCGTCCCCGACATTTCACATAACATCACTTGGGATGAGCCCGAATGTACAAAGACTATACGCATGAGCATCGCCAACAACAACAATCATGGAAACAACCAGTCAGGTAAAAGTTCTACACGGATAACACCTCCGATAAACTATGCATGCTAGTAACATCAGCCCTCACGGGAACATTCCCTATCCAATTGCAATGGATCATACACACGGTTGATCAGGCCGTATATCTAAACCATTTGGCAGAGTACTATTACTCAAATTGAGGACAAGTAAACGAGTATAAACTCACTAGCATATAAACAGTTTCTCATATTGGTTAGCCTTTGGGAAGTTCCTTACTCCCACACATCCACTTTCAGAATAATCTTTTCTGTACTGTGCTAGGACTACACATACCTAGATTGCTGTAGCCCATCCCCTAGTAGACTACCTGCTACATCTCGGGGCCACCAATAGTAGAAAATCATCCAACAATTACTCAACTTTACCACAATCTTAACAGAGGTATGGCATATACGTTTCCACTTCCATCACATTAACATGATTTTCCCAAGACTATAGTTTTCCTTGAATCTATTTACAATGTATTCAACGAAACGGTTGCCCAACTACAGTTCTATATCTGTTCACCACACCGGAAAGAAAATTTGAGGCTGGCACATTATTTGGCCAAACGGTCTCGTAAACATCATCGGTGGTTGGAACACCCAGTTTGGTGTTGGTGGTCCAACAATTACTGAATTACTACACAGTCTAGGTTGGTATTCTGAAACTTGACCCAGATGGTCATAGGTAAGCATTCGTGGTGGTTGTCTATTTCTTCGTGGTCGACTGTTTCCATCCTGAGCAGGGGGCTCCTGAGCAGGAGGCTCAACCTCAGCTGCTTGAGGTTCTGATGGCTCATCGGCTACGTTGTCATCTGTATCTGGTATTGTATGTTCTCGGTTGGGGTGGAACATACTGGCCGATGGATTCAGTTGATGGCGGGGGTCAGCATCCCTCCTCCTGAGTCTAGAAAGATCAGGCCCGATGTAGGTGTCTCCGTCGCTTTCCTCATCAGAGCCGACATCTTCCGCACCCAGGTAAGTACTATTCTGCTTAGGCTGGACCTTTGTGTGTTTAGCAGGTTTCTTAGATGGGACAGCCGGTGTATTGTCCTGAAGACCTGCGCATGGCAGTAGTAAGTTCCTATGTAAACACCTAGTGCGTCCCACGCCCTTCTCAGGCTTGATTTCGTACACAGGGCTACCAGATCCCATCCTGCGTGCTACAACATGGATGGTGTCTTCCCAAAAGGACCGCAACTTTCCTGGTCCCCCTCTCGGTGTAAGATTGCGTACCAATACACGATCACCTGGTTCAAGGATGGTATATCTGGCAGAACGATCATACCTGGATTTGGCTTTTCCGGAGGACTTTTACGGGCTAAACTATATGCCTCTTCCATACAGGATCTCCATTTTCCTGCATAGGTGCTATGGTCGTTGCTACCTGCTTCAACATCCAGACCAAACATCAGGTCGACTGGCAGTCTAGGATTACGTCCGAAGAGTAGGTAAAAGGGAGAAAATCCAGTAGATTCATGTCTAGTGCAATTATATGCGTGGACGACCTTTGGGAGGTATTCTTTTCAATTGCTCTTCTGTTCTTCTGGTAGTGTTCGGAGCATATTCAAAAGAGTTCTATTAAAACGCTCCACTTGACCGTTTCCTTGTGGATGGCACGGGGTGGTGCGACTGGGTGAAATGCCGGCACACTTTTCAAGCTGGTGAAGTAGGTCATTGTCAAACTCTTTTCCTTGATCGTGATGGATCTTTGAAGGGCATCCAAACCGCAGAACAAAATCATTGTAAATCTTGTTGGCCACAGTGGTCCCAAACTTATTAGTTGTGGGGTATGCCTGTGCGAACCGTGTAAAGTGGTCCATGACCACCAAAATATACTCGAACCCCTCTTTACTTCGTTCTAGATGTAAGAAATCTATGGACACTAGCTCCATGGGCGCGGTGGTGTGTATCGGACACAGTGGTGCCTTTACTTTCAAAGGCGGTGCCTTGCTCTTCAAGCAGGAACATTCGGAAGTTACATATCTCTCAATATCACAGTACATATTGGGCCAGAAAAATCTCTCACGTGCTAAGTGTGCAACTCTATCCACTCCAAGATGGCCCATGTCATTATGAAGTTGTTCAAGGACTGGCTTCCTGTAAACTTGAGGAAGGACCAGCTGTTCCCTGACCGTCCCATCTGGCAAGGGGGTCCTTCTGTACAGAATATATTTCTTGGTAATCAGATTGTTCCACTATCGGTGGAGCCCCCAAGGGTAACCTTGCTGTTTCGGTGGTTGTTTGCCAGCAAGCTTTGCACGGAGAAACTTGCCAATCTCTAAGTCATTGTTCTGGTTAGATTTAATGTTCTCAATAGGGATCCTCGGAATGGTTGTTGGTGGATCGTCTGGTAGGCTGTCGGGGTTCGTTGATAGTGCTGTCATCCCAACAGCATCTTTGCTCAGCTGTTCGTGGTGAACCATCATCACCGCCCCAATCACTTCAGGTGACATCTCTTCTGTACAACTATTCATCACATGGTCAATATCGAGAGGCATGCGGGACAGACTCTCCGCATCCCCATTGGCTCGGCCAGGGCGATATTTAATCGTAAAGTTGAAGTCGGACATTTCCGCTACCCATCTCATCCTTCCATCATCCTGACGTTGGTACAGTATCGCCCCCAGTCCGTCATTAGAAGCATCCGTATGCAGAATGAACGGCTCTTTGAAGTTAGGATACGCCATTACAGTGGAGTTGCTCAACAGGTCAATCAGGTTATCAAGAACTCGCTGATGTTCTGATGTCCATGTTACTTTGGTGCTCGATGGTACCTGGTTAGTGCCTCATGGCTTCCGTGATGTTTTCTTACTTCCCGGTTTGCTGCCCTTCAGAAGGTCATAAAGGGATCTGGCTTGCCGACTGAAGTCTGGAAGGTATCGCCGATAGTATCCAATGAAACCCAACAATTTTCTGACATCCCCAACGGTCGACGGTTTTGGATCTTTGAGCTTTTGGACTGCCTCAATGTCCAGTGGATCAATCCGATGTCCCTGGGCCGAGACGATATGGCCTAGGTATTTCACCTCATGCCTGAACAGGTTGCATTTGATAGGTTTCAGTTTGACACCATGCAGCTGTAGCCTCTTCAAGACTGTTTGAACATCCTCCAAGTGTTGCTCATATGTTTCACTAAACACAATAATGTCATCTAAGTACGGCAGGCAAATACGACCAAGTCCCTCAAGACAGGTACTCATAAACCGTTGGAACGCAGCTGGTGCGTTCGTTAAACCAAAAGAAATCCTAACCCACTCGTATAGTCCGTCGGGGGTCACAAAGGCAGTGAACTGTCGGCAATCTGGACTGATAAATCCTTGGTGGCAGGCTTTCCCTTGATCCAGTACCGTGAACCAGTGGTTACCACCAATGCTGTCGAGCGCATCCTGAATCTTTGGTATCGGTTGGCGATCAGGGATGGTTTTAGCATTGATCAGTCTATAATCAATACATAGCCTCAAGGATCCATCGCGCTTACGGACACAAACCATTGGCGACGAGTATGCAGAGGTGGACTTCTTTATCCAACCCCGACGTATGAGATCTTGTAAATAATCTCGTACCTCTTCCCGCAGAGGCCGGGGTATGGAGATGTAGCCCCGTTGGACTGGAATCTTGTCTGTTAAGTTGATTTCCATTTGTAGGTCATGAACACATCCCATATCATCGACATCTCTTGAAAAGGCGTTGGCTTCTTGTCTCAACATCTCCTGTACCTGCACCTTCTGCTCGTCCGTCAAATCTTCATCTCTCAAGTTGACATTAGGTTGCGAGTTTGTGCCAGTCTCTTTTGGTCTCATATTCGTGGCATGATTTGTTTCAGGCTCCTGGGTATCGGGTGAGCGTACAACTGATTTTACCTGTTGTAATGACCCCAACACAGTTCTACCCAGCAATCGAATGTCATGATCAGAGGTGTTGCAGATGCTCACCCCTATCCGGTTCACTGATCCTTTGTGGAGTGAGTGAGTGAGTAGTCTCATTTACACACAGCCCATCAGGCCAATCCTGCTCTACACTGGGTTCTACTACAGCATAGATGTCCCCGTCCACTATCCCTGTATGAGCCACACACTTTACAGTGGCTGAACTTCCTTTCGGGATCACCGTGTCTTCTCTACAAACTTTCACTGGACCAATGTCATTGTTTGTGGAGTTGTGCATCAACTGCACTACTTTCTGGGCTTTTAGCTTACCGATATTAGGGAGAGACATCTCCAGCAATTGGCATGCTTCTTCTTCGCCATGAGTGTCAGGGCTGTCATCCCTAAAACCATTGATGTACTGCTGAATAACATTATATCCCATAATAGGATGCTCCATTTCTTGGTTATTGGTCACAAGAATGGGGACAAGCGGCTCCCTGTTCTCACAACCCGACACCAGCCGGAATGTTACTTCAACCCACCCCTCAAATGCCATGGTGGTTCCATTTGCTGCTGTCAGCCTCAGAGTGTCTGACCCCAATAATTCCTGTATAAGTTTTATACGTGTGTCAGGTAAGTTTTCATGCAACCATTTCTCAGACATTATACAAACTTGGGATCCAGTGTCCCACAGTACCCTGGCCCTCACACCACCTATCTCACTCAGCATGATACATTTCTCCCCTACTAGTCGTACCAATTTACCTTTATATTTGGGAGACAATTCACAGACTACTCCTCTCAGTTCACAAAGTCCCACAGACTTGATGTTCCGCTTCCCATCCAGCTCACCTATCCTTTGACAAATTGCTTTATGATCTCCCCAGTGAGCTTTTTGACACTTTCTAGAGCAATAAATAACAGATTTACAAGTTGAACATGACAAAGAATGAGTTAATGTTCTAGAACAGTAACAACAAGTGTTCAGGGCAGGTTCAACATTGTTCTTGGCCACGACATGCCCCTCTGTGGTGGCCTACTCTAGTTTCCCTGATTCTGTGAGTTTCTCATCCAGTCACAGTCCGATTTGTAATGGTGGAGACTACAACACAGGAAACAGTGGCGGCACGTTGCCCCATCATTAGTTTTTCTACACTTAGGGCATCCAGATCGCCCTATCCTTCTACTGGGAGGCCGGCTGTTGTAGTCTGTACTTTGCTTTGGTTCATGGCTGGACATCAGATTCGCTATATCGAAACGGATCTCGCGCATTTCGGCAGATCAGGGGAACTCTTTCTTTGCCTTGGATGTTGCAACCTCTGGTTCGGCTGCTGCCGTCGCCTCTTGCGATTGGCGCTCTTCGGATACAGCGTTCACTCTGGGTTTCTGACGATTATTTTTACCCAGTTTTTTCTGTCTCTCAGTCTCTGTTGACATCACTTCCACCACCTTCTGCAGTAGATCTTCGTCGGTCACATCCAGATCTTCGAGAATCGGCTTCAGCGCTTGTCGCAAATTGTCATTCTGTAGTCTTGTCTTTAGGGCATGGAGAAACATACCCTTCACCAGTCTTGGGTCATATCGGAGAATGGCATCGTCTTCCGTGGACGCGAACATTATTTTCTGACGCAAGTCCATTAAATTTATCACGAAGTCCTGAGACTTTTCATTGGCTTTCTGGCCTGCTACCGCTAGCTGCTGGTATAGTTCGGTAGCAGATTTCTCATCATAATGTAGGCGAAGCATTTTTCGAGCTTTGGCCAGAGTCAAGTCATCACATCTTTCAAAATATTTACCAATCCCAACACCAGGGCCTATACACTTGCGAACTGCTTCAACCACATCCTTTTCGGTGTAGCCTCGGTCTAGACCTGAATCAATTTGTCTAATGAGACTGGTAAATGATAGGCAGTTTTTATTATCACAGTCAAGTACTTGGCCGGAGATTCTGAACTCCCTTCTGTAGACTGCATACTCTCTTTCAGTGCCCACTACCTGTGCAGGCTGCTCTGCACGTCCAAGGTTCTGACTATCTGGGCTCGGATTCTCCCTTTCTCCACCAATACGGTTATCTGGGGTTAGCTGCTCAAAAATCCCTGAAGTCCAAGAAGAGTTGCTTCTCCTTCATCATCTTTGGAACACTCTATGGCTAGGAATTTTTCAATGTTCTTCACAAGGGCTCCTTTCTTCTGCTCAGCAGTGTACACACTCCAAGACCCGGACCAATGCCTCTGCTAACAGGGAATATAGCACCTGCTTAACTTGCAGGTCAATCTCTGCCACATCAGTGACCTCATCATCTTCTCCAGCCATATTGAAACCTCACAGAGACAACTATCCTGGCAAGCTCGCCAATTTGTTACCCAGGATTCACTTGGGGATACCCAGGGGATCTGCAAAATGGGAGAAATAAACTTGTTACAAAACAAGCAAACTGCGTTGTTTGAATTTCATAGACAGAACTTTATTAATGTAGCAAACATTAATAACGCAACAGTGTATCTACCGGCATAATTGAAGGACACTCCTAATATTATCCAGTATGTAATACAACATCTCCAAAATATAAGGCCTACAGTCCTCTATATTCAGGAATGGTCAACTGGGCAACTAGTTCTCTATCACATTTTACTGTACGCATCTGAACTAGAATTCTCAACATTAAACTGTAACGTATTCAAACTGATAATAATACTGTTATCTTAATCTGATAATGGTGGATACATCTATTAATTGGAATGGCATTAATGATAGTCAGTAACCATGATGGTAATGACCCTGACCTTGATTGTAGTAACTCAAATTACTTTAATATCATATGCCATGATGGTGAACTAATTGTAAGACAATGACACGATAATGACAAATCGGAAATTAATGGCTAATGTAATGACATTAATTGAAGATTGATGCCGGTTATAAAATAATGACATTAATGACGAACAGTAAATTAATGGCATTAATCAAGACTGACCAGTAGTACGGCAAGGACATTAATTGCATATACTGACTAGCATGTAATATAAAATCACATATTGATGTAATGGCATGGATTGTAATTATATAAATTGAAAATGGTGATGGGTAATCTCATTTGGAAAATAAACACATTTGAGAGTTGCATAAATTGCAATGACAAGTATTATTTGTGAAATAACAGATCGATGAATAATCACCAATTATGTGACCGTGACATAAATTGTAATGACGATCACAGTGACAAGGTGCATGAACAATAGATGAATCACATTTACCATGAATTGTAAATTGGAAACATTCTTTTAAATCCTTAACAGTCTCAATCAACTATCTAGTCATTTAACAGAGTTTAGACCTGAGCGCAAGTCTCTCAGCGCAAGTCTCTCAAACTAGGTGCAAGTTTACTTCACAAATCAGGACTGTCATTAATTCATACACAGCACTCAATAATATATATTTCTCCCTAAACCGGACTCCACGTTGCCAGATAATTAATGTGACGCACATTCCCGTGAAAGTCACGTGTTCTACCATGCTTGTTTTTACACTTTGTGACCCCGCTATCAACTACTGTATGGAATGACGTCAGTTTACGTTCTAAGTATACAAAAATGCATGACGGAGACAATATTCCTTTTAAATAAATTCTGTGGTACATATTTATAAGGTTTTCAGTGAATCTATAGCTCATCCTACTGCATGGGGCTGTGGCCAATGCAAGGAAAATTCCCACATCAACAGTGCTAAAACAGCGGGACAAATGCGCTTTCCAACTCAGTCGACTTTCGACTGCTCAAAACAGCTTAGAAACACATTTCCTTCATAAAACCACTACGCAACATAATTCTATAGACATTTATCGACAAAATAATGTATAGCATGAAGAAATCTGATAACACATACCTGCAAAATGGGAGAAATAAACTTGTTACAAAACAAGCAAACTGCGTTGTTTGAATTTCATAGACAGAACAACACGCGCCAGTCAAAACTCCCAAAATGCGGACCGGGGCGAAAACGGACTTTCCGAACTATCAAATTTTAAAAAGGGGGCCCCTGTTACAGCACCTCACACATGAAATGAATCTATCCAACTTGATAACAAAAGTAAACTGTATACTTACAACAACAATAAATTGTATTACTGTACAACAACCAAATGAGTCCTCGCCCGCCGATAAGTGAAAGCTATAATGATGAATAATATGATAACAGTATAGCATTCTTTTTGAGATCTGCACAAAAGCCCCAGCGACCAAACCTGGACAAAAGCCGCAGTGAGAAAAAGCTCCATCCGACATTGAGTTTCAGGCCAGGGTTATAAGATCACAACTTTACAGATTTTTTCCCACAGTTATTTGGATACCCTGTAAAGATTTATACGCGCTTCCCCTACATAGTATACAGAAATCCGCTTGTCCGTCCGTCCATTTTTGTGTCCGTCCATCTGTCCGTGTGAAATTTGTTTCTGGGCAATAATTTGAGAACCACTCGTCCGATTGTTCTCAAATTTGGTATGAATATATACCATACCATGAGGTGTCGCTTGCGTTTCTTCTACGTACGACTACAGGTACCTGGTGGCAAAATCTGATATTCGTTTTCGGACAATTAACTTGGAAACCATGTATCGGATTATTCTAAAATGGTATGCATGTAACTTGCAATTTGTTTCCAGTCAATAGCTTGAGAACTGTTCAATGGATTCCTCCCAAATTTGTTCGAGTGGGATTGTGTCTCGCCCACTTGCGCCTAGAGGTGGCGACAACTGGTGGCAAAACTTGTAATTTGTTTCTGGGCAAACACTTGAATCGCTCATTGGATTAATGCATATGCCATGATGGCATGTCGCTGGGGGTTGCATTTTGCCCACCGGGTGGCAACATCTGAAATTCATTTCCAGGCGATAACTTGCTCGAGAAGTGCTTGTCTTTTCAAATATGGAATGTATATGTACCTTGCCATGAGATGTCACTTGGGATTGCGTTTCGCCCACTTGTGCTTCCACGTAGCGCCGGCAAGCTGGTGGCAAAATCTAAATTGGGTTTCCGGACAATAAGTTGAGAACCACTTATGGGATTGCCCTCAAATTTGATATGCTTATAACATACCATGAGATGTCGCGTGGGATTGCGTTTCGCCCATTTGGGCTAATAGGTGACGCCACCTGGTGACAAAATCCGAAATTCATTTCCAGGCAATAACTTGAGAACCGTCAATCAGATTCTTCTCAAATTTGATCTATATATAACATGCCATGAGCTGTCGCTTAAGATTGCGTTTCGCCCACTTGCACTTACAGGTGGTGCCACAAAATCTAAATTTGGTTTCCGAGCAATAACTTGAGAACCCCTTATCGAATTTTTCTCAGATTTGTTATGCAGACGTGCTGAGACGTCTCGTGAAATTTCAGATTTTATCATCAGGTTAGGAGAAGATGCTCCATGCAAAAAAAATAGGGGGTCACCGTGCTCGTTAAAAAAATATGGCAGCCAATGCATCTAAACCACTTAAAAGCCATAACACTGAATACATAGGAAAATTTGAATTTTTCTTCTCTGACGCTCAATAAATCAAACTTCCCAAGGTCAATATTCCCCCATATTGCTATATAATACTAAACACATATAGTGCTTGTTAAATATGTAATAAACAGGGGGACACCATACTTTCTTAGAAAATATTAGCGGTATAACAGATAAACTGAGTCTTTTCAGTCCTATTTCCAGGAGGGGGTGAGGTGGGGAATCGGGGTGAGTGTGAAGAATGTTATGGAAGTTTCATTTATTAGCCAATCAGAAGTTTTCTTTTTGTTGAAAGTGAATAAGAGTGAATTTGGGGGTATTCTGGAGGAATAATTTTTAACCTATGGAACACTTTGCACCCTTCAACCGTTCCGTCCCATCACACTATCGAACCAGTAAAACGCATAAATAGTTGTGTTGTGTGTTTTGTTGATTTTTATTCCATTTTAAGATGTCTGGGTACTTTTGTTAGGAAATTCAGCTTGTTTTGAAAAATTTGACAAATGACCATGTTGTAACCTCATAAGAGCAGGGAAATGAGCGTTTTCTACTCCCTTTAGGGGCTGAGGGGTTGTAGGGGCTCTGGTGCCTCATGTTCAAAATGGTAGTTGCATAATGCTATGAATAATCAATATTATAACTTGGAAAGCTCTATGAATTATAGCTCTGTAAGTATTCCGGCATATGTTTATGCTCTCAGTTGGAGAAAATGACATCATAAAATTCTAATTGCATTAAAGGAGAAGAAAACATATGAGTAATGTATACACTGAACGAAAGATCTATCTCCCCCGTATCCAAAAATGTAAGCAAATATTTTTTGCGATTTTTTTACCGCCGATCTATTCATATCGAAACATCAAAACTGGACAGATTCATGAGTGCCACCATTACAAGGGCTTGCGTCTATTTTAACCAATCAGAAATGCCGAAAACATATTGTGCGCATCGCTTCGTGACGTCAGCCGGGCTCATGCTCACTTTCGTCCTGTACGTTATTAGTAAGAGAAACTCTCGGGACTGCTGTCTATATTTTGTTTTCCGTTATAATTTGATAGTGGTAGTGTGCCAATATTCCGCAAATACATGGGCATCATGCCGCAGTGTGTGGCGTTTGGCTGTTCTAACAGAACTGGGAATAAAAACCTTCCAAAGACCGGGACATTTGACCGGGACATTTGATCAGATGTACTGAAACAGTGGGTGCATAACGTCGGTCGGCAGGATTTTACTCCAAACTCATCAGGGAAGAACTTTTGCACGGTGAGGCTGCTGCAATAAATTGGAGTGAGTTTATCAGTCTTTCAACACTATTTCAGTCATATCACGATGTGCGGTTCCTATTCCTGTCAAATTGTAATCATTCCAATGTAAGAAAGGCTTGGTTTGTAATATATTTCCATGCAATGTAATTATATTTTCACCTTCCCCGCTGGAGAGGGGCGAGGCCCCGGTGACGTCACACGCTTAGACGATCCTAGCCTGAATGGCGGCACGCTTGAGAGACAATGATGCGCAGGTTGAACGCTGATTTAATCGAGTAGAAAAAATCGCAAAAAATATTTGCTTACATTTTTGGATACGGGGGAGATAGATCTTTCATTCAATGCATACAATAGTCATATGTTTTCTTCTCCTTTAAGCAATTCCTTGAATTTAGACTTCAACTCCAATACTGTTGTAGTATTCATATATTTTCTTAGCTTGATCAAAATCACTCGATCAGTCTTCACTCATCTGATATTGTTGAAGGAGAGGGAGACTCTCCTTCACCAAGGTTAATTTCACCAAGGTTAATTTTAATCACAATGTAAATATCTGGTCTGTTGACTGAATTGTTCTCACAAGGTTAATGTATAAAAGCGTCTGTAAACTGTACATATGTGCATTCGCCACTCTACCTGAGGACGGAGAAAGATTTTCTCTGAAAGCTTGTAGCGAATATAGTCAGAATGGATTTCTACAAAATTGTATCCGTCGTCATCTTTATTCTGGGAAGAGGGAGACTCAGTATGCTTGCTTATACCATTAGACAAGGCATTACATATTGATGGGACTGGTGCCCGATGAGTGTTTTCCATAGAGCATACATGTACTTCAGGCAAAGAAGTGCTGATAATTTAGTTCAATTGAAATCAGCCCTGATGTTAGCAATTCAGCGCGGTTATTAGTCCGTTCCAGCCCTATCAAATCAGACTACTTCTGTGTGCAAGTCCTGTTAGACATAGATACATATAATAGCCTATAGGCTCTAGTTTCTTGTAGTTGTGAGTAATTCTACAGATATGTAGTACATTGGGCATTTTTTTCCAAATTTCAAATACAATTATTATGATAAAATTTTGTATCAGTGCACTCATTATATCCACGAGATGAAGATTACACAGCTGGCAATTATTTTCTTTTGTGAAATATCAAGATTTTTCTCTTTTTTTTCGTGTGTATGTTGGAAGATGTAACCGTCTTTATCGTCACGACATTTTCATTCATATTTTAAAATTTTTATTCTTTAAATCTATAGTTTAGTCACAGTAGTAATCATCATTAAGGTCTTTGTCAGTTGTGTTTAGCGTGTGTGGATTATATATATATAATATTTTTTAGATTTGTTCCTCCGTGATGAATCAGAGGAGATCTGTAGACCAACAAACCTATTGTTTCACACTAAATTCGGCTTTTGTTTAAAGCCAATAAATAAATATAGTATCTAGTACAAACAGTAACTTTGTGTAAATTTGTGGAACGTTGTCCTGCTTTTGTCTTTACCGTTACGCCTAATCGGGACTTCTTGTAACGGTGAAGACAGTAAAAGATGCGTGACGATAAAGACATTTCTATGGTTAATTTCTTTCAAATGGCCCCTTGCTGTTTGCAACCACTGATACTATGGATTGTATTATTAAACATCGGATAATCTGGCCATTTCTGCATGAAACAGGTTTGCAGGTATGATATTATAAGTTATCCTGTCCCTGCGAGTTTGATACTGAATTTTATCCTATTTTCTAGCGAAAATGCAACATGACCGCGAAGAGTCCACAGTATGAGGCATCAGACTACAGTTAATCACTTCCGGGTCAGTGACCTACGTTGTTTAGAAATTTGAGAGCAGATCTTTACGGATTTTATGAGCTGCGATTTTTCAGCATTTCTGATACATCTGATATTTCAACTTGCAGATGAGGCTTCAAACTGTACTTCCTGGTGTTGATTTGGGACACTTTGCGAAATCATGGTGGATGGAGACATGACCAGTGAAGGGTGAGAAGTCTCCCTGTTTACAAATTGAATGACATTCTGCAGACCCAATCAGCTGTCAGTGGCGGGAATTTGAAATTTCCATGGTCAACATCTGTCAAGACTTTCACAGTTCGTGTCCCACAAGGTGATTATTGTCATGCCAAGTGGATTTATGCATCGGTAGTTTTCTGAATTTTTGTGATTGTTTATGCTAATACATAACAAGTAACAAAATTAATAGCGGGCTGGTCCCATGACAGCTGTAGGGGCGTGCCAAAACGACATTAACGATCAAAATGATGCAAACGTGACCCTTGGTTTTAGAATAAATGTGAAATTCTCCCGTCATCTAAAAGTTGGATTGTGCACCTATCATACTTTCAAAAAGGTTTAATTACATCAACAACTTTAAATAAATCTCCGCGAAAAAAACCCGTTCTCCAACTTTAATTGGCTCCATGATGTACGGCAAAAGGATGTACAAGAAGATACAGGCAGACGATAAATTTGATATCCATTTCAATCCTATTACCCTTCTGGGCGAGTTCAACTGGACACGCGAAGACAATTATGACGTCGTATAATTCACACCGATTGGTTGTGAGGTAGGATCTATTGGAATTAGATCCCACTTGGGCTTCCTTCTTTACATGTTATAATGTTATTTGGTAAAACACATGGGATGTGGTAGAATAACATATATTATATATGAACGGTAAAGACATTTTAAAGGTATACCTGTTGAAATCCCATATACCGATTTCAGACCCTCTATCTGTACTTAAGTGAGAAAGCTGTTTCAATCTTTATGGGATGCTGTGAATGATCACAAACTTTATGAGTTCAAAAAAACTGTAGGCTATACTCATCTGAACAGCCGGAAACGTTTCGATCAAGTCATGATCAGGCGATATAAAATCGGCCATACATGATTAACTCACGAACATTTACTAAAACAAGAGCCAGCCCCAAGGTGTATTCCATCCCACAAAGATCTCACAGTGAAACATATTCTTATAGACTGTATAGATTTAAGATTGTAAGAGATTCATTTTATCGAGCAGCTATACTTTAGAAGATCTGTTTAATCGGGTGAAAGAAGATTGTATCTTAGGATATTTAAAAGAAATCGATTTGTTGCATTAGTTTTAATGCATGTGCATGTCTTTTTGTGTGTTGTGTTGATTTCTTCTGGTTTGTTGGGTTGTTGATTGGTTTTTGTTAGAATACTTAGAGTTTTGATTGATCGTCGCTATATAGCTGAAATATTGCTGAACGCGACATTAAACTTTAATTATCTCTCTCTTAAAGATATGCATATATACATCAAATACAACCGGGAATCTAGTGACCGACGTTCTCTTGTGCGCGCCGAAACCTTCTCTGATCAATAATGAAAAACATCCTCTGCAAACTGATCACCTGATTATTGCGCTAGGGCCACCTCCTTGTAATAAAACCTAACGGTAAAGACAAAATTCCAGGGACAGGATAAAAAAAATCTTCATATATTTTGGCTTTCAGGTAAATATTACACATATTATTATTTTATAACAATATGCTGCCTATATTTAGCAAGCTAAACGGTGAAACCAATGTGAGTGATGGTGCGTTTCCCCGAATGATCTGTGATGACACAAACATTCTATATTGGACTCATTGAACGAGATCGAGTGAGAATGGAAAGGTTCGAGATCCAAATTGTTATCTGTAGATGGTGAGATTCTGTTGGTGGACGCTTTGTCCCCGAGGCTTGCCCTCTGTACAAATCATTGTGATTGTAGCTATTGGGACTGGGTAATATTGTGGATAATGGAGCCTATAGGTCGGCGTTGGACCTCACAGACCTGTGTGCATGGTTGACCATGCTTGTCACAATTCGTCTTTTTATACCATGGTACAAAATAATGTTTGGATGCCAATAATTATTTTGTACCATGGTATAGAATCGCCAAGTCTACATAACTCGTATTTGTGGATGCCTATAAATAATATATACCATGGTACAAAATATTTACAGGCATCCTATAATTATTTTGTACCATGGTATAAAATCGCCAAGCCTGCCATAACTGGTATCTATAGGATGCCTGCAAATAATATATACCATGGTACAAATTAATTTAGCCGTACGTCGTAAATAAGTAGATGTCTTAACAAGAATATTACATTTGACCAATGAGTAAACTAGTAACAAGCGTAGACATATGAGCACGTGAGCAAAGGAAAAGTAGATCGATTTTCCACATCCTCTCCCAGGTGATCTTCGATAGTGCGAGGCATCCTCGTTTTTTGGAAAGAATGTGTGATGGTTACCCGAGAATAACTCCCTCGGACACTGGCGTGTGTATATCTATTATCCAGGTCGGGTCAGCTGCCCTTTATGACGTCAAATGCACAGTCGACTCTGCGCTATTTTGGTACGTTCTATTTTTAAATGAACAGGTTTCCTCGACAGTAACGTTTTTGTAGGCCAGTCGTACAGAATTAATCGTTTCGGTCGAAATTCCATTTTTATCCCATTTTCAAACAATACAAAAGGATTAGTTATCACTCAATGTATCATATATTAACTCGCAACCGTCTTTTAGTTTAATAATTTGTGATTATGTGAAATTATTGCTGTTTCAAAAGTAACTTCTTTTAACGAGCTACGTCATGTAATGTTGCAAATCGAACTTGTCGTAGAATATCTGGTAGTATGACAGAACGGGAACTTGACCCCGCCTCGGGCTGGTCATTATCGGCTACGGCTGTAGGCGATTCGATGGTCTCATCGTTCGCAGATTTCATATCTACATAGTATATAGCCCTACATTGAGGGCATAATAGTCCCTCAGTGTTGACTTCAAAGTCACTCCTGCGTTTTACCCACTCTAACTGTGAACCAGATATTTTTCTGGTCTGGCCTGAACGCGTATTCTTGTGACAACACTCACACTTCGACTTGTTGAATGGTACATTACTGTTCATAGTGAGAACTATAATGATTCTTAAATATAGCGAGATCAGTTCAGGAAAACACACATGAAATTTCCCTCGTTTTTTATACATGAAACTAAACCCATTCAGTCACGGTGACTTGGACATGTTATGAGTGTGCTGCAATAAGGGTCGAGTTGTAGTAGTAAATGCAAAAATGTGTATACACAGTTATATCTATATTTTATTAACTGAATATCACTGAAGATTGTTTCACATAACATGAATAAATCCAAATGTTAAATATTAGAAAGAAAGAATAAGAAAATAGGAAGCAAAATTTTCTGATCCAAATGTGAATCGAACTTATAGCTCAACAAACTGGTCACCACAGTAGTATACAAAGAGTCAATTGAACCTCATTGACCTCAAAAATTTGCATATTAGGGAGGAACCGGGAGGGTGACAAAAGGTCAATGAGTACATAGTTCCGACAGAAAGACCAAAAGCTACCTCCAATCCAGGAGAGTTCCAATTGCTGCAGGGGATGTATTCAGGATGTATTCATGCGCGGTGATGCGGTTTGGCCGCGGTTTTGGCGGTGATTCGGTCTCGGGAAAAAGCTTCCGCGGAGTCCCTAGTCCCTAGATAAAATAGTCCGAT
>JAVTVY010057442.1:0-32022 GCA_036873755.1 Hanleya hanleyi | reverse complement strand
AAGAGACACCAGTGTGTTTACAATAGCAATGAAAATATCACAGCGGCGTCTCATAAACCATCAACAAAATTGTCAGGGCACAGAGGCTCGTTACCATTGTTAATTGGTTAATTGAGTTGATCACAGGGGCTCGTTACCGTTGTTAATTGGTTAATGGAGTCCCCCCGTAATCAACCTAAATAACAACAGTAACGAGCCCCTGTGGTCAGGGGTAAGATCTGATCACCAGGAAACTATTTCGAATGACCATCCTCCATAATGCAGGTCTGTATACTCCGTACTAGGAACTGATAGACGAGCCATGGCTAGGGATGATGAGAATGACCGGGAATCGTCAAACAGTGCTGGGTTATTTATGGCATCTAGGGTATATTTTCGTGATTCTGATATAATTTATGTCAAAAGTGACGAAGATGATATACTTGATACTTACGTCGCTTTAGCCGAAGGCGCGGCACTCATCTCTCTTTTAAAGCTCTGCAGACTTGGGGATGAAACATCCTCTTCAGATATCGAGATCCAGTCGTTTAGTATCCTGGGAGCAAAGAAATCCTGCCGGATCCGTGTTTTGGCAAAGGGATTGTTTTAAGCCTCGGTATATGGTCCCCTAGGTTTCTGCCGTGTGCCCGATGATTGAATAAGTCTGTTGATTGGGCTTTGTATTCACCGTTCAGGGCTTCCAATGGTCTGTGAATCCGCCGTATAATCAAAAAGGTTGACCTGAAATATATATTTACGATTGACATCTCATTTACTAGTATAACTTAACCAAAAACCAGAAAGAGACTTACGAACTTGTACATAGCGATTCTTATTTACTTCTAGTTATATCTCCTACTAATCTCTCATCGTTATTTATTTATTTATTTATTTACTTAGCGCTGGATATTAAAAAAAAACAAAGAAATGTACCGCGAAATTCGGGCCTTGAAATCCGAATGGGAAGCGGCCCTTAAACTACAATTTCAATCAGATATCATTGCAGATTTGCCAATACAGAATAAACGTTTTGTACGCGAAATATCCATGAGAGATTAATTATTCACATGTTGTTTTCCAGTAAACTTTTTAATTATACGACTGGTGCACAGGTAAATACATTTTATACCAGAACAGAAAGCTAGTCATTTAAAGCTGAATAATATATAAAAATGAAATAGCTTTAATGAATTAAAACGCTGAAAAGTTCTACAAGTGTTGAAATCGCCGAAAATTCTCATTCGGTATGCACACTTTTTTATGTCAACTTTTTGTTAATAAATATCTATCTACCACTCTTGAAGTCTATATTCTGTAATAGAACAGCTTTCCAGTGATACATATATTAGAATCACGTAACATATATCCGAGATTCGATAAATTAACACTGTTTTACAATTGCAGTCATTCCAAATGGATTCCTGTTAGGTATTCGAGTTTGTCGTTAGTTAATTAAGAGACCATCTGATTAATTTGCGGTCTGAAAGTATTAAAACAATCTAGTACTCACACCTGGACTTTCGCTTACTTCTAGACTTGCATTTCAGTCCACATTATGTCCCAGTAACGCCGTGCAGTTTCATTCTCCAGTATAGTAGGAATATACACTTAATTCAATGCGGATGGCAAACATTGTCAACTGCATTCGAGTTTCGTTCGATCTTCTGATTAGAAAACATTTCTCATTGGTCAGATTTACAAATCGAGAATATCCGATTGGCTGTGAACAAGATGAGCACTCATTGGTTGTTCCAAGACAAAGCGATGGCTGTGTCAGTAAGAATTTGTTGGCTACCCCCTGTAGAAGCTGTTATAATTTTCGGCGGCAAATTGTGTAGACACTTACTATTCCGATGTGTCGCTTTCTCTTTTATGCATGCTCGTGATCTATCTGACACACACAATGAAAGTGCAAATACATATTCACACTCCATATTGTGAACCGTGAAACCCCAGCATGTGAGAGACTTGTTGCCGGACTTCAAATGGCACATTCACTTTGGATAAGACAAAATTTATGCTTGTAAAGCCCTACTCGAGTTGCAGATTTAATTTTAGTCCACAATTAACCATAATGGGACATACTTTTGATCAGGTTAACAATTTCAAGTTCCTTGGGGTATATATCGATGACAAATTACCATGGACTACCCATATTAATAAAATTTGTAAAAAAAAATATCTAGAAATATTGGCATTAATAATTGTATAACAGAAGCTCTGAATACGAAGATTATTTTTGGCTACCCCCTGTAGAAGCTGTTATAATTTTCGGCGGCAAATTGTGTAGACACTTACTATTCCGATGTGTCGCTTTCTCTTTTATGCATGCTCGTGATCTATCTGACACACACAATGAAAGTGCAAATACATATTCACACTCCATATTGTGAACCGTGAAACCCCAGCATGTGAGAGACTTGTTGCCGGACTTCAAATGGCACATTCACTTTGGATAAGACAAAATTTATGCTTGTAAAGCCCTACTCGAGTTGCAGATTTAATTTTAGTCCACAATTAACCATAATGGGACATACTTTTGATCAGGTTAACAATTTCAAGTTCCTTGGGGTATATATCGATGACAAATTACCATGGACTACCCATATTAATAAAATTTGTAAAAAAAAATATCTAGAAATATTGGCATTAATAATTGTATAACAGAAGCTCTGAATACGAAGATTATTTTTTCTGGTGTAATACTTATTCCAGTCACATTCGTCCTCTCGTTTTGTTTCAAGAAAGGGCTACACTGCGAAAAATATTGTGTTGTTTTAACACAATTTTGTGCTAAAATGGTTTTGTGTTAAACTTAATATATCAACACACAATTGTGTTGATTTCAATACAAATTAGTGTTGATTCTTACACAATTTGTGTTATTTTCAACACAATTCTGGTGCCAAAATGGCTTCAACACAAGCCATTTTGCACAATGTTGCAATTTGTGCAAAAGTTCTTCAACAAATCCTCTTTTACTCCCAATTCACTTCCAAACTTATTTTACAAAACAATCCGAAGTACATTATTATCCAGCAGGTTTTTTTATCTGTACATTTGAAGTTTATTAGGGAATAATACAAGCCCTGTATGGTTTTCATCCTCCTAGATTAATTCTGAGAATTACCCATCATATCTTCAGTGTTTGAGTGTTTTGCAAGGTTTTAATTGTAGCAGTCTCTTGTCATAAACAACTTCGATATGGACGAGACATTTTGTTCAAATATATTTTAGTATTAATGCTATAAATGAAAATAAATGCTTGTCAAGTCGAGGTTGCAAGGATGGATGCCAGAACAAAGGCCTTATATCAGACACCAGCCCTTCATTCACACTGAAATAAACATTACATTTTTAACGCAGTATTCACCAATGCAATACATTCTGTACTAATGCAGACCGCAAGATTACGGTGTATAGCGAAGACAGACAGACAGAATTTAGGGTATTGGCGCCCCATTCGATTGAATGATTTGCGCCATGTCATTGATATTGCTTCAGTATAAAAGTAATCTGTATGAATATATATAAAAAAAAAATCTCAATGGATTGAATATGTAAAAGGAATATATAGATTAAAGGTGTTATGGCTCAGAGAAAGGCAGGCGATGTTAAGTGTTTGGTAGGTTATTTCCATGAAGGGGAAGTAAAATATATAAAAAGCAATAAATATGTATGGCATACAAACAAGAATTAATACATAATCAACACATGCATACACATGCAAGAGTAGGTTGATATCAGTATACAAGTAAAAAAGAATAAATATAAGTATAGGCCATGCAAAAAATAGTAATGCTACACAGATATCACAGATAAATCAAATTAAAAGGAAAAAAAAAAAAATTTACAATACATGATCAGTATAAATTAAAAACGTTTACATCGGATGATAAAATCCGCAACAGCCTGGAAAACCTTACCGTGATTTCTAGAAGGCTTAAAAACATTCTCCATGGTTGGATTAAAAACACCTGCATGAATAAGATCAGTATAAAACAGATTACGTTGATTAACATGTCTGAGACAATGGAATAAAAAATGATCTACTGAATCATCCACCAAGCAATCGTCGCATAAACCAGTTTCATGTAAATTAAAACGAGCAAGGTAAGAGTTAATAGGAATATGCCCAGACTGAATTCTATAAAATAGTTTCTCCGCAAGTTGGGACGATAAGTTAAAATCATGGGCTAAAATAACCTCTGAGTTAAAATCATGATAAAAGCGACCTTTAGTGGATGAATCCCAGTGTATAGCGAAGGGAAATATAGGTTATATGTGTCACACTTTGACGCCCAAGGCTAACAATTTTTACCTGTATGGTCATACAGCATGTTTAGAACGTCTGAAAGTGACAGATGTGCTAAAGCATTAAATTGTCTCATTCGTATTGTCTAAATTCAATTTAGCCGGAAAACTTATGGTTGGGCTTTATTGTCCCTTTGTCTTTTGGCTGGTCCCTTTTGTAGAGTTTTAAGGATTTGTCTAACAAAAGGCTGTAAACTTGTGATAGATAGATATATAATTTATTTACGTCTCACCATTTGCATATACAGATAAAAATACATAGAATTCAATTAAAATATATACAAATGCCACTCTTATAGAGATATGAGAGACTGATACTATAGAACAAATACTTGAACGTACAGATAGAATTCATTTGCTCACGAATATAAAATACTTCTCCGTCGTTCTAGAATTAAGAAGCAGGTTTTGGCACTTAATTTGTCCTGGTCAGACAAAATTACAAAACGGTCCCTATACATAAAGTTGATTCAAATCTCTCAATAGTTGATATCGACCGGTTTCTATCCTTATCGGAGCTACTCCACACCTGAATTTTGCAAGAGCACTTCTATGCTTTTTCTGAAATACAGTTTGCACATAGCTTTCAACTCCATAGTTATTCTTAAATTCCCTATACCAACGAAGCTTACTACTCTTCATATCACTCCTCCATTTTTGTATATATCGATCAAAAAGCTTTTCCTCTACATATTTAATGGCAAACTTAGGATCGTACCGTACATCAATATTCGAGAGATGAAAATAATCGATTTCCACTAGCATCTGGCACACTCTATAACTCCAATTTTTACAATTTTTGCCCGAAGAGTTGAACGCCCATCTGAAAATTTTGTTGTTAATTCTATCCCTATTCATATTTGTATATTTTGTCCAGTGACCAGTAACTCTATTCCATTGTTTAATACCCATCGGCAGCCACCCCATTTCTCCATTAATACTCGCATTTGGGGTGTATCTACCTACACCAAGATAAAAACGTTCAGTCCTATGTTGTACCGCATTAATAGAAGATATATCTGATGTTCCCCAAACCGACGCACCATATGTCATAACAGGCACAACCATAGACTCATAAAGCATACTAAAGATTTGGTAAGGTACACCACCCATAGTTTTACACTTTGCAATAACCAAACCAAGCGCACGGCTTGCAGATTGGGCGACACATTTTGTCATCATATTATAATCTAAATGCTCTGTTATTAGCAAACCCAGGTACACGTATTTATCCACTACATCCAAGACTTTGTCATCACATGTGAATTTATCTTTAGATTTAGGTACTGATGGGTTCCGAAAATGTATACCTTTTGATTTATCTTGATTAACTCTCATTTTGTTATCAACACACCATACTGATATATGTTCAAGGAGAAACTTCAGCTCTTCACTAGATTCCGCTAACAATACAATGTCGTCTGCATAAAGTAAAATACAAACCAACTCTCCATCAATGTTAACTCCCTTATCAAAACTCTTCAAATATAGCGATAAATTGTCAATAAATATATTGAAAAGAAGAGGAGAAAGAACACATCCTTGTCTTAGTCCACATTTGACATCGAACCATTCCGAAAATAAACCATTCAATTTCACACAGCATGAAACGTTATTATAAATTGACATAATAGCTTTCAAAATTTCTCCATCGATACCAACCGATTTAAGACGGGACCATGGGTTCTGTCTATTTATGGAGTCATAGGCTTTGCGAAAATCAATAAAAGCAGCAAATGTGTTCTGTCTTTTCTTCTTACGAGTCTCAATAATATTTACATGAGATGAGATATGATCTACCGTATTGCGTTCGGATCGGAAACCATTTTGTTCGTCACATATTAAACTGCCGCTTTCGGCCCATGCTGATAGCCTATCATTCAAAACGGAGCAGTACAACTTATATACAACCGGGGCGAGTGTTATTGTGAGTGGACGCATAGAATACTATACTGGTTGGCTGTATTCATTTGTTCTTTAAAATGGGGACTCTCTTGAATGGGGGTATGCTCAAATTTAACTGTCATTGATTCTCAGTTGCATTCATATTTTCTCGCTGTCAAATTAAAAACCGAATAAACTTGTATTGGCGGAACAATATCCAACATAGAGAATATAGATTTTTCTTTCTCAATTTTGCGATGCTAATGTTGACTGCTACAGAAATTGTTCAGTTCCTTGCCCCTTTGTGATGGCATCCACTTAGGCTCTCAAAATATGACAAATTTAACAAAGATACAACAGTGAACTCCAAATACTAGAGCAACATGGGAATGTATTTTCAAACATTTTTCCGTCCATGACGAAATTTAATGGATAATAGTTTGAGAATATGTATATTTGAATTATATTAGGCTAAGGGGTGGGGTGGGGAGTCGAGGTAGGGATCCGATTATTTGGCAAGGCTTCGGTGTAAGACCTCCCATTGAAAAGGTAATATCCTGGACAAAAGACTGACAATACAACTTGCAGCAGATCCTTTGTGAATCTTACACCAAATCGTTGCCGATTATTTCCTACCTCGACCCCCTATAATCGGTGGACCCGTCATGTAAGACAACGTCAATGGGCAACAGTTTGCGTGCAATGTACTTGACCATTTTCACTTCTTGGTTGAATGGTTCCCCACATTTAGTCGCCTATTGTGGGTGTCGTACATGACGGATTTGCCCTAAAACCAACCTATTAACCAATTAACAACGGTAACAAGCCCCTCTGCTGTAGACACGGTAAACCAGAGCAATGCACCCAAGTGCTGTCTATTTGGAGAACATGGTCTTGAGATGTAAATGACTGTCAGGTTGTCATGGAAAATATACACAGCCAAGAAAAGGTGATAACTATCACCTTTTTTATGATCACCTTTAAAAATAATGGCCATCAACTCTGGAGAGTGATGAGCGATGATTGTAAATTTAGGCCATTACCTTTTAATTGAGGCAAAATCATCACTCTAAGAAGGTGACATCCATCACCATTTTAAGGTGATGGCTCTAACTCATCCCCTTTTTAAGGGGATAACCAGGTCTGATCACCATTAAAGGGTGATGGGCCAACACTTTTTTCTGGCTGTGTAGACTCAGGTACTGTGATATCAGTTTTTTCAGTCTATTCCATTAATTCCATATGCTCAGAAAGAAAATTTGCGTATTGGCTTGGATATGTTTTTTGTAGGCAAGATGTGATCTAAACAATGACTTCTCCAATAAAAACTGTAATTCTCCAATAAAAACATTAAAAAATAAAAGGCTGTACAATTTATTTGAGTCGTTTGGGTGTTTTTACCTTATTGCTGCAAAAGGTCTTTGTAATGTTTATAGGGAATTTGAGTAAACATAAAGTCTTGAGAATTCTCCAAGATATGTTAGGTGTTGGGCAGTTTTATTATTCTGACATGCAGCCCATACAATATATTTTATAACATTGATTTGTGTTGAATTCATTCAATAGAAATACATTCAATAGAAATCCGTATTATAAAATATCTTGTAGCAGCTGCATGTTGAACTAAGTTTTATAAGCTGTAACTTTTATTATTATTATTTTTTTTAAATTAATGTTTATTGCCATCTCATACATTGTCCATGAGCTAGGACACCATGAGCATGAGCCTTTTAATTGTACGTCGGCGGCCAAAAGGTTTTAGCATATTTTCTAGATCAGGATTTTGTGCTGAGTCTGAGAATGCGTCTTGGGGGCCAAAGCCTCTGCATTTTAGTCGAAAAAATGCGATTTTTCGATATTTTGACCAAATGTTGCAACAAATTTGTAACTGCGCCTCCATATTTGGCTCCAAATTGAAGGTGCTGAACTGGAGCACACATACACCTGAGAAAAAACAAACAAAAGCAATTGATTACAGTGGTCTCACGCGATGATTTCGTCCAAAAAGAGGCATATTCGTCATCTCAGGAAAACACCCACCGCGAAAATCTTCCTCAAATATTGGTATCCAGATGAGATCATCTCCTCAGGTCACTTCGAAGATCGGTTTTTGCATCAATGCCAAGCTGAATTGTTTAAATTATGGGTGCCAGACGCGGCAATTTCCGGGGCTAATTAACGTTTTATCGATAAAGAGAGGCGAGAGTTAATACTAAATCAGATAGAACAAACACAGGGAAGAAGTTGACACTTTGCTTGAAACTGCAATTTACGTCATGATAAATTGACCCGTGAAGGAAGAAAGGGAGGAAGGGGAGCGGGGGGGGGGGGAGGGGTAATCCCACGGAAAAAATGTGTACAACAAACAGGAAAGTCAGCAAGGAACTAGTTTTGACATGAGCCGATTGGTCGAGCAATGTATGGACTGGAGTGACGTCTGACGATATAAATATGTGATTTTTCATATAGAGACGTTACAGTACACGCTTGATTTGCACCGTATTGATATCCAAGTATTATACCGATTTTGTCTCCATTGTATAATATGATGTATTTGACTTTCCTTGGCGGTGCTTTATTTATTTCTTAAGATATATACATTGCTCGCATTTTATTTTCCTCGTGCATTGCCTATACAATGAATCGAATTTCTTTTGACTTTTCCAAACTGGGCCAGGATGTATGAATGTATTGAATTTTCTTTGGCGAGAAAATGGCATAAACATCATTCATTCATCGAACTGGACTGGAGGTCAGGAGTTATGGGCGTCTTTTTTGAATTGTTGACAGAGTACAGCTACAAAACATGCATACTGAGCCAGATGTCCAAGGTGCATGGTCTGGATGAATGAGGGCCTTACACCAATGTTCGGTACAGTAAACGTGTATCTATTGGAAATGAATATGCGTGGAAGACCATTCGAAATTCGCCTAACGGTTACTAGGATCCTTCGCAGAAACTTAACTGAATCAGATGGAATAACCGGGATACCTCGGCATAACAGGTAGGGGCATCCTCCATATCTCGCTCTCTTCACATCCGAACTGTATCTCGCAACTTGCACGTCCATCCGGTCCATATCTCGCTCCCTGACCATTCGGACCATATCTCGCTCCTTGTCCATCCGGTCCATATCTCGCTGTCTGCCAATCCGGACCATATTTATTTCGCTCACCTTCCATCCGGACCCTATCTCGCTACTTGTCCATCCGGACAATATCTCGCTCCCTGTACCTCCGGACCATAGATGCACTGTCTGCCCATCCGAAACAAATTTATTCCGCTCACCGTCCGTCCGAACCACATCTTGCACTCTCGCAATCCGGATCATATATCGCTACTTATTCATCATATCTCACTCTCTGTCTATTCGGACCATATCTCCCTCTCCCCATCTGGACCATATATCGCTCTCCGCCCATTCAACCGCATCCTGTTCCATGTCCACCCGGACCATGCACATCTCCGTCCTTGTCCATCCTGGCCATTTGTCGCTCCCTGTCCATAGGGGCCATATCTTATCCTTGTCCATCCGGACCATATCTCGCTCCTTGTCCATCCGGAACATATCTTGCTCTCTCCCCATCTGGACCATACCTCTCCTCTCATCCGATCCCATGCCGCTCCTTGTTCATTTTGACCATATCTCGCTTCTTGCTCATCCAGACCATATCTCGCTACTTGTTCATGCGAATCATCTTTCTCTTCCTGTCCATCCGGACTATATCACGCTTCATTTCCATGGGGACTATATCTCTCTTAGTGTCCATCTGGACCTGGATATCGCTCTCTTGAAAAATGTGAAATTAAATTACACAAAATTTCTATCTGTTTTTTGCCTTCATTGATCTGAGGAGGTGGTTTTCGTATTTCAAACTGATAAATATACCACTTTATAACTGTAAGTATTGTCTTAAATATTTAATCAATAATTTCATTCCACTTCATTTAGCTGCAATTCTTCAGACAAATAGAGATAAAAATTAACCGAATCAAACATTTCGCTGAAGTGGTTCACAAAGGCTTTTAAACCAGACAATGCCAAATATATGAGGTAGATTTTTCAAAGCTTTTTGATAAAATCGCAAGTGGAAAAAATTACAATAACATATAGTGGTGGCCATTATCTTATGCATCAGAAGGGATTGGAACTACATGTATCTAAGCTTGATATTAAGCGGGGAATTTAATTGTCTTTTGTAAACTTTGTGCCACTCGATAGCGAAAATATCTGAATACTGATGTCTCCATTTCACCTTTGAAACTTCTGTGAAACAGATTTCTTCCCTACTTATTTCTTGTAAAACTCTTGACAACCCTATGTATAGTAAAAAAAACAACAAACACAAACACTGTGGTAAATGCGTGAGTTATAGACCGCTAGTCTCACAATTCAACCGACAGGGAAACAAGTTCCAGTGTCAAAGTCCATGCAGCTATCATCGACTCGGCAGAGTAATATTCCCAAGCTATCTGCGATGCGGTCCAAAGTGAACAAAGATGGAAAAAGCCGTTATAAGCAATTGATGCGGGTCTTACTGGGAGTGGGAAAGATGTATGGATAAATAAGTCATGCCAGAGAATGTAAGACTATAGACACGGTTACACTACAACATTATCCACACATTATTTACACTACAGACATCAGGAGATAAAATTTATCTGAGTAATTATTATCCGGACACTATTGACCCTGAACAATATTGGTGCGTTAACTTGACCAGGGTGAATAATTTTTTGTGTATTCACAGAGAAGTATCTACTGTTACAACAAATGACAACCAATTATTCAGGATATGACGAGCCGTGCTCCTGTAGCTTCGTCGAGACATTAAGTTTAATCGTACAATAGCTGCGACAACAATAATTCCTTGTCACCATGATCATTAGTATGGCAATTAAGTTCTATACAGTAATTCCCCTAATAATTCGATCCCCTATCAAAATTCAGTCACCTTCAATTTTGGGGACAAAATTCAATCGGTGGTTCTAATAAATTTGACTACATTCTCAAATTGAGTACTTTCAAAAACCATGGGAATAATAAATAATGAAGAAAAAATGGAGACTATGCATGACTTTGAACAAGTTTGTCAACTTCCTGTTCTTGTCCTGTTCTATAACTCAAGCATATACTAAGGTGTTTTATTATTATAAATGCTGGAATTATTGGAAAGATCGCCATATTTATTATTTCGTATGTTATTGTCAATTCGTTCAATGCTGCAATGGTTATATGTGGACTGAAGACAAGCATGACCAGGGCCCTAGCTCCAACGCGGGAACATCAGACAGGCGTTCTTGGCACGCGACACATACATGTACTAGAATCTTGGATTATTTCCTCGCATTTTTCTCTCCACACGTCATGTCGCCAGCTATGTAAATGCCATAGTACGGCGTTTGTAAAGTAAAAAAAATATTTGTGTAACTTTCCATGAAAAGGTTGTTCAAAGAAAGTACGGAAGTTTGATTTTATTAACGCTCACAGTCTAAAATGACATAAAACAGCGTCTGTTTTGTTACTTCTCGAATACATTTTAGGATGGATTTGTTTTTATAGTCTAAAATATGACACCTTGAACCAAAACGAATCTAATATTTTCAAAGTCGCCATATCTACAGTGCTCTTACATCGAACTATTATTTTTGTTATTTAGGTCTCATATTTTGCATATATTAAAATCACCATGCTATGATGTATAAGAAAAAAGGCAAAAATCAGACGGAAGCACAATTTCAAAAGTCAGTTTAAGCTGTTTTACCTTACTTTTGTGTCTGAGCTTTAACAATATCTAACTGATATATCTGAGGATATTCGATTATTAGTTGATTCCTTGTTTTAGGATAATTCAGATAACTATACATCGAATATTAATTTGATTATTTGTTAGGTGTTATATTTTGGATATACAAAAAGCTTCATGCTTTTCTGTTCTATTCTCCCAGTTTCACAACATCTAGTGACATTTGTTTATGTTATTCTGTCATATTTTCTTGTAATAATTGTAGATCAAAGTCCACATTTAGTATAAACTACCATGTTTGGCCCTGGAGACACGCTCAAATAGCTGATAGGAGCCCTAAAACAAGCAAATATTGCCATTAAACATTATTTAAATGAAAACAAAACTGGTGATCCAGTGAGGTGCTAAAGTACTGTGCCATGTCATTTCACCTAAATTGTTGGTGAAAACTATTTCTTCGATACACGGGCAAAAAATATAGGCCTACCGTGATGATGGAATAAATCTGCTGTAAATTTTACAGCAAGTTAAAGTAGATTTTGTGTAGTAAATTGCCCGTAATTTACTTTAACATGTACAGTGACTATTAAAATAGTGTATTTCGCAATATTTAACAGTAAATTACTGGCAGCTTACCTGCACTAAAACTGTCTAGATTGCTGTAAAATTTAAGCAGAGCTTTGAAGTGTACATATACATGTTTCACTAATTTTATCAATTGATTGCTTATCCATCATTCTTGGATCAATGATATAGTAAAGGCGTTTGTTGAATCGAAGCCGATTTGCACCGGGCCAGAGAACATGATGTCCATTCAGTGGTGATGATCCGTTCTATTATCACAAATTGATGGATACATGTAAATGATCCAGAACTCAATCAAAAATGTTCACCGTGGAATTTTTATTGTTTCGTGTCCGGGCCTTGAGCTGTCAAACAAACCTTTAATCGTGCCGACCTTTATATTGAATCTGTTTACCAGCACAATCTTAGTCAGCTCATTAGCTCGAAAACATTCCGCTGAAGGAGTCCAATACAATTTGTGTTGATTAATTGTTGTTGTTATATCATACATGTAGTGGGACTAATAAACATTCTCTACAATAACATGGATAACATTGAATAACATTGCTTTTTTCCATCTCAAATAATGATTAGTACATAAATTATATATATATCAAATGCTTAGAATTTACACCCTTAGAAATCTCAAAATACTATTGGAAAATCTCTTTACTAATATGTAGAACACGCATAGCGGGTACAATAATCTGTCCGACTCCCGTTTACATAGAATTTATGAATATCATTAGGATGTTTATGAAATGTAATTGAGATGTATATCGAACAATGCCACTAGGATGCCAGAATCACTTGAAAGTGCTATAACCGTCAATAATCACAAATGGGGAAAAGGTGGGGGGGGGGGGAGAGGGTGGCATGTTCCTTCAACATGTAACAACACATATATGGATTCTTTCGGCGATCTCATCGAATAAAGCATTCATTTGATTCATCGAATCAATTGAGCGTTCAAGGAAATATTTTAGATTTGACAACACAGAAAGTACGCGCAGATGATGGGCATTCTGTGCACTCTACAAGTCACGGGACACCAAACGTAGAAAAATGGCGGGCACTTCGACAAGTTCGATATCGAAACTGGTACCTCAAAATCCATAAATTACTTGATTAATATTACATGACATGTACTGTTACATACTCCAAAACAAGGAAAAGTACCTGAAGAGTGGACCTCCCAAATTTCATAGCCTAACTCGCCGTACAACAGACAGGAAGGCAGGAACAACTCCAGGGCAGAACAACCGGCTCAGCTCAGCTCTCAAGCTGAAATTCGTTCAACAGACGCAGTGGTTGAAATGAGCGCGCGCGCGATGATGCAGTTTCAAAGTAGGCCTACTCATGATAAAAAAAATTACAGATTTTCATATCTGAAGAAATAAATGCTGGTTCCCTTGAATAACGAACTGCGAACTGCGGACCGAGGTCTAACTTTATGAACGCAGTCTAAGGGGAGATAAGACCGGTAGTTCTCACGATTTGTCGCGCATGAATTAGTGATAGGCTGATTCGAAAGTTTTTTAAATAAGTAAGTCACATGCAATGAGTGAACCGGCCGATGCAAGTGCAAAAGGTCAGCCAACTCTTTATTTTCCATCTAATTCATCGGAAAGCTTGATCCTCCCAGGAGAATATAAATAGGCTTGCACGAATATTCATATTTTCACGGAGACTTAGAAAGAGGAAATTATCAACCGACCTCCCATAAAGATACCCATCTGAAATGTTGTATTTATGGTATCGGAAATCATGTTTATGTATCGGAAATTATGGCATGATATAGGAAGTTTCTTCACTGCATTTTAAAATTAAAATACGATGAACGCAATAGTCTATGTAGATTCAAGTAGAGCTGACGTAGGCCCGACGTTCTGAATTATGGCTGCACATGTTGTCGGGCCTGCGCAAAGCCGATGTTGAAACTGGCAAACAGAAGTTTCGTTGGAGACCTGACGTAGGGTCGACGTAATGCCGATATTTTGAATTTGGCACGGAAATATGCGTTGCCGATGCGACGTCGGGTTGACGTAAACCGATGTGTCACTGCCGACGCCAACGTATATCGATGTGTCTCGATCTGTTGTCGGCGTCATGCCGACGTGTGCATGCTGTCTGGATTTTCCCTTTTGTATTCACTCTGACTCTAACCGTTACATATAATGATGTGTGTGCCTCTAAGTCTACCGCTCGAAAAAGTGATTGCCCCAAAAATTCTCTTTTCGCTGTAAACGATTCCTGAAGGAATACTGAATAATAAACGCCAGTACAATTAATATCTTTGGCATCCGTGTCCACTCCAGGTATAGGTTTTAATTTTCTTATCGGCAACTGTTTAGCGCGCGAAATGTATATCCGTTGCGGCGAGTACTATCAATTTTGTGCAGATAGTTCGCCTCTACAATTTCGGTCAAGGTATAGCTAATGTGTACATGTTTAAAGCATAAGAGAACATACAGCACATATAGAGAACGAGCACCAAGGGAGTTACATTTATAAGCATCAGAGAATGACACCCTTCGGGTTTAAGAGTGAAATTTAAAGATTTACAACAACAACAACAACAATTATCCTTTTTACAATACGTATTGAGGGATCGAACACTGCCAACCGACTTATGCCTCAAGCTCAAGAGAATAAACAACATTTGGGGAAATGTAGCGCCTCGTGATTTTTTTTTATGCAGCACCATTGACTAATACCCTGCGGGGGTAGATACTTTATGTAGGGAACTATTGTCTGAGTCTTTGTGCCGCTGAAAAGGCTAAAGTCTAGACATATTGTTGTCCCCAGACTTGGCTATTGTATCCATTGTCTGGTGATTCTTACATGGAGTATGAACCCCTGCGGGGGATTTACAGATAAGGAACAACAACAAGGTTTGTCATTCTAGATTGAAGCAGACCTCAATGTTATCCCATCTCATGTTTCAGGGCGTTAACTAAGAGAATTATCATTAGCTTGCTCGAAAACTTCGGCTGGAGTGGTCTGATTCACTTTCTATTGGTTAATTCTGTTGTTAATGATATCATATCCTCGGACTCCTCTCAGCCTGAATGGGGTATCAGACCGAAACGTAAAAGAAAGAAAAGGAGCCTTAGTGACTTGAGGTCTTCACTTACACAGGTTTTACACCCCCACCCAAATCCACCTCCACCTACCGACCACCGTCATATGTGACTATCAATATAGATTATTGATATTAGACATGTATTAGTAACTACATACCGGTATGATACTAACGATTCAAAACACGGTGTATATTCTAGACTCTTGTCGAAAAATATATACGTCTAATTATATTCGATTTATATCTTACTTCGGAATGGTGAATTTACTGAAAAATACCACCGAACCTAAAGAATCGTCCATATTAGTATTACGATTTTATTACGTAGGCTATATCTTACGTTGTGCACTGGACTGCTAATTGGTGTTTTAATAGAAAAGCACATGAAGACAGACACAAAAGTTATTTATTGTCAATGGCAAGCTGCTGAATGTTGGATCTAATTCTTAGTATTTAACTAATATGTGTATACTAAGTAGAGCCACAGTGGTCGTATTTATATACTAGCAACATAGGGGGGGGGGGACAATGCGGAAGATGGCTAGCTACTGGCTGTCGAATCTGACGCTTATATGGCACCATCTAGTAGGTATTGTCTCGTAGTATATGTGTGCCAAGTTTGGTGACTCAGTCGTATTTATATACTCAAAACATAGGAAAAAACTGTTTAACCCTGGCTAGCTACTGGCTGTCAAATCTGACGCATATATGGCACCATCATGTAGGCATTGTCTCATAGTATGTGTGTATCAAGTTTGGTGGCCGTAAACCACTCGCAATGACAGAGCACTTGGAAAAACAATTTGGACGATGGTTAGCTACTGGCTGTCAAATCTGGCGCTTATGTGGTACCATCCTGTAGGTGTACATATGGAACAAGTTTGGTGGGTCCAAACCACTTGCAAGGGTGTCAATGGACGCTATTTGTGACAGGCTAGCTACTGAATGTCGAATCAGACGCTTATATGGTACCATCATGTAGGTATTGTCGTGTGGTAATGTTCACCCCGGACAAGTTTGGTGGCTTAGTCGTATTTATATACTCAGAACATAGGGAAAAGACAATTTGGGCGATAGCTAGCTACTGAATGTCGAATTTGACGCTTACAGAGCATCATCGTGCAGGTGTAGTATATGTGTACCAAGCTTGGTGGCTCTAAACCACTTGGCAAGAGCGTCAATGTACGCATATTTCAGGCCGGTATAGACAACTTATTATACCGATTGTACTGATATGAACTATAATTGGAAGATATAAATACAAAAATATATATAAAGAAAAAGATTTCAGTGTTTCGTTAGCTAGCAAGAAGATTATATCATGATACTTCAATCCAACACTGAAGTACTCTTCTACCACAAGTCACGATAGTCACACATTATTCCTCCACAGACCTGTAATGGTGAAAGCTTATGCGGCTACATTTCATTGGTCGATTTAAAACAAGAAAAATATTGTGAAAAAAAAAAAAAAATGTTCACCTTCCGACAGCACGGAAAAAGAAAGAATCAATTGACAAAGAATTGTGGTTAAAGGAAAAAAATGGGGGACTGCCGAAGGAAAAAATTTTTTTGTTTGTACTGTGAATTAACTTTTACCCTAGCCCTTTCACAGTTTCATAGTCTTCGTCGACATTGTTCTCAGGTAAAATAGTCTACTATTTCAGATGTGACGTTTGAACTGATGACCAATGGCCGAATATTTCTCCTTCAAACGACGAATAAAAGATGATTGTTGTGTTTTTATTTCAGTGTGACTAAATTGTCTGACATAATTGAGAGGACAATGGAAGACTTATCAGTAAAACTGGAACCTCTTCATCAAGCGACGGGATCATTGATGCAAGACGATGGGATAACGTACCAACATTGTGCAAATGTGTGTATGGAAGATAGAGATGTAACGGTAAAGACAGACCCAACAGCCTGGTATGAGGATGGAGAACAACAAGGTTGTCTTGGGCATGATCCATGTGAACAAGTACCGGTAAGCCGAGAAACACAGTTGTCTATTGGATTAAAACCAGATCCACAAAAGTAGCTCCTCATTCTTGTCACTTATGCAGATCTGGCCTCAACACCCTCATATCCATGTTTTCAGAACTCACCAATTACAGTTTGCTCATACTATTCAGCTTGTATCACTGACCTTCCTACTCTCCTTGTTGCCCCGCTTATTCACATCGCCTAGTTCGCGCCTCTTGACTGTAAGCCAAGGTGGCGCTTTATCTGGTTACCCAACCACCGTGCCGTAATAGCTCGGAGGTAACCAGATTCACAACCACGATTGGCTAACTACCTCAAGTGATCGAAATTACGCCACACTCACATTCTAAACAGTCATGCCTCCATGACGGTGTGAACACGACTCCCGCTTAATGAGGAAGCCATGCCACTTTTGACAGCGACACGGCCGCTTACCGCATCTTTCAAAGGAACTTTCTCCCGGCTTTATTACCAGTCAACATTCAATTCAAAATCTGGAACAACTGAACGGTGTTTTTACGTTACTAATGTAGGCAGCTTTATCTCTTTATATAGCCATGACGATAAAGCGTGGTCTTATCAGTGGGATATTAAGAACATTTACAGCGAATTATTTGTTTATTATTGAAAGCATCAGTGAACAAATGTTTGCAATCAGTTGTCGAACGTTACTAAACAATGGAGAAAGTTATCCAAAAATCTGTTCACTCTTAACACAGAAATTAAAGTAATTAGAGCTGTTTTACCGTCGGTTTATGTTATTTTTGCCGTTAACCGCATATGAACGCTTGAAAAGGGAGACAACTCATATTGCTTTAATTCACAGTTGATTGTGAACAAATAGTTCACCAGTTTCTCGCGTTTTTCGACACAGTTACCACTCACTATATGTCACTCATTAGATGTCATATACGCTGGGTAATTTATTACTGTTATCGATCTTGGCAGCTTAGCGCCGTCATTTGATGGAAACAGTTAAAGGTGACTGGCCGAAAGACGTCTCACTCACTGAGAGAAAAGGTGGCGGATGCCCGGATGTTGGTTGCCGTGATAAACAAAGCGGACCAAGACTCTTCCGTAAGAGTGATATTCATTGGTCATCGGTGGTTGGCCTCTGCAGAGCGCGCCGTTACGGCCAAGAGGCGCGAAATATGCGATATGAATTAGCGGGGGAACAAGGAGAGTAGGGACGTCAGTGGTACAAGCTATTTATCAGCGTACAATTACAGATCTTCTCCATTTATGGATGGATGTATTTCTAAAACGTCAAGCTTAGGCCACAACTATGTAGGAAAGATAGGTTGACCTCGTGAACAGAGATATCTCCCTGAATTGATCTATATATCTAAATTATATTAATCTTAACAGAATGTCATCGCGGTTTCCAGAGAATGAAACATTGATCCAATCAAGATAAAATATACGAGATGATTTTTACATATACCGTTCACTTGTTGTCCTCTTCCTAGACCAGACCTTGATCTGCGGAAGGCTCGATCTTTAACACAGAACCCCGGTTCTTGTCCTCGGATCTTAAATCATCGAGATGCAAGATAGGGAGTGTTATTTTCAGATCTGGTTTTAATTAGATGCGACAGCTTTTAGATACAGTTTTAAAGGCTCATGTTGGAGTATGCTACAAATGTTTTTTAAATTCACAAACTATATGTGATTATGCAAAGAAATTTTCGAAGATATATTCAATAACTGTCATTATTGAAGTCGAAAGACGTGTTGATATAAAAATAAGGCTGATTTTTTTTCTATTTAATTTAGTCCTTTGTCAAGAAGTGTTCTGATGACGAGCAGTCACGTGTCGATGATTTCTTCACTGGCGGACCTGTTCCTGTGGCCATGTACATAAACGTCAAGAAAGCAGAGAAGACAAAACTGCTCAACGATTCTTTGAGATTTTGCAATCCAGAAACGGACAACAAAGGAAGAACGACACCTGAAAGAGTTCGTACTTGTGAAAAGCCATACGAATGTTCGCTCTGTCTAAATAGCTTTTCGCAGGATAGAGACCTAAGGAAACATGAAAGGACACATACTGGTGAAAAGCCGTACAAATGCTCCTTCTGTCCATTTAGCTGTTCACTGAAAGGAAACCTGAAGGTACATGAAAGAACACATACCGGTGAAAAGCCATATAAATGCGCAGTCTGTCCATATAGCTGTTCACATAAAGGAAGCCTAAAGGTACATGAAAGTACACATACTGGTGAACAGCCATATAAATGCTCAGTCTGTCCATATAGCTGTTCACATAAAGGAAGCCTAAATGTACATGAAAGGAAACATACTGGCGCAAAGCTATATAACTGTTCACTGTGTTCATTTAGCTGTTCACAAAAAGGGCACCGAAATAAACATGAAAGAACACATACTGGTGCAAAGCCATATAAATGTTCAGTCTGTCCGTATAGCTGTTCACAAAAAGGGAACCTACAGATACACGACATGGCACATGCTGGTGCGAAGCCATATAAATGCTCACTCTGTCCATATAGCTGTTCACAAAAAGGGAGCCTAAATGTACATGAAAGAACACATACTAGCGCAAAGCCATATAAATGTTCACTCTGTCCATATAGCTCTTCACAAAAACGGTACCTAAGTGAACATGAAAGGAAACATACTGGCGCAAAGCTATACAACTGTTCACTGTGTTCATTTAGCTGTTCACAAAAAGGGCACCGAAATAAACATGAAAGAACACATACTGGTACAAAGCCATACAAATGCTCACTCTTTCCATATGGATGTTCACAGAAAGAAAGCCCGAAGGACCATTAATGACACATACTAGTGAAAAGCCATACAAATGCTCCCGTTCTGTCCAAATAGCTGTTCACAGATTAAGGATTATGAAAGGACACTTACATGTACTGGTGCAAAGCCATATAAATGCCCACTCTGTCCATATAGCTGTTGGCAGGAAGGGAGCCTGAAGGATCACCAAAGAACACCTACTGGAAGCAACAGGAACTTGATATCTTCCATTTTGCTGTTCAGCGAAAGGACACCTTAAGCGACATGAAAAGACACACACTGGTGCAAAGCCATACAAATTCTCTATATAGCGGTTCACAAACAGGAAGCCTAAAGAAACACGGAAGAAACCATACTGGTAAAAAACCATATAAATGTTCACTCTGTCTGTATAACTGTTCAGAGAAAGAGAACCATAATAAGACGCATACTGGTGAAAACCATAAACATGCTCTCGCTGTCCATGTAGCTGTTTGCAGATAAGAAGCCTACAGGAACACGAAAAAAACCATAATAGTGAAAATTCATAGAAATGAGCCTTGCATAGTGCGCATTTTGGCTTTTTCGAATACGTATTAGTATGGATTGTTTAATATATTGAAATGGGACACCTTGAACCAGTAATAAATGTTTTCCAAGATACCATTGCATTACAGCGAAATATTATTCAGCTGGTTCAAGGAGTCTTAAGATCATATATAAAAAATGCAGGCTGAAATACATACGAAAATGCCAAAACAGGCGTAAAGTTCATTGTTCGATGTCAAACTTCGTAATATTAGGTACGTGGACCGATGGAGAACATGTTATGTACATGTTACGATATCCACCAGTGAACATTTTAGACGAGCGCAAGGGCGTATTTAAGAGCTTGAGGGACTATATCACATCCAAATAGGGCGTGTATGGTCTCATATTGAAGCTCATGTAGTGTAGACCACGACTCGAGGATGTCCATGCCATCAATGGCGTCATCGGTACAGTAGGAGTAGTAGAGAAATCCGGCATTATGGGAGTGCGTTTGATTGATTGAGGGACCACTCGGTCGTAATGAGTCGTGTTAGCACTCGTAGAGGAGCGTCAGACAGGACCGGTGGGGCGTAGAAGTAGATGCTATAGCGCGGTTGTGTAGATAGGGAATTGAGGGAAAAGGACATGGTAATGGCCGTTTTAGCTTCGAGATGGGACGCTATTGGTCCGAATGGGGTGCGGGGTGTATCATAATGAAGCACTCGTGGAAGAGCCTCCGACTGACTGTATTGGTGGGTCGTGAAAAGCGCAGTGCTAAATGTTTATGGGAACAGACGTTTTGGGGTCGAGATGACCCACTATTGGTCCGATTGGGTCAAATGAGGTTCTGAATATAACTGAATTGATTATTCATGTAAATATGCTCCCTGGCCTTATGCTGTATCTTTGAGGCATTTATAGGGAAGATTTTCTCTTGTCATGAGAATATTACACCTCAAACAAAAATGAAACTTTGTACTTTCAATTGAGCAATCTTTCTAATATCTTTGCGAAAATATAATTTTGGTTGGAGATGACATATTTTTGTTACAATAGAAAATCTTCTTTTATAAATGCGTCAAAAATACCAAAATAGGCCATGAAGCCCCTTTTGATGAATGTTTTATGCAACTGACCATCGTAATTGTTTCCAGGCTGATATTTCAGTAAATGTTCTTCAAGCAAAATATGTCTTTGTAGGTTTTGAATGAAAAAAATATCAGTTTTATCACTGTCGCACACGAATGAGTTTTTCGTATGCAAACGTCACACATTATACTGGAAATAAAACCAGAAGTATTCTTTTGTATGTATATCATGTTTGATTTTGGGCCTATTAAGCGAAGATGTCAGAAAATTTACCCAGAAGAAAATTTTCAGTAATTTCCAGGGGGAGTTTTCTTCGCAATTAATGGAAAGAACGGCCTATCGAATTCTAGTGACATAATTTTCAAAATTTGATTTAAAAAAAAGTATTTCTTTGAACAGCATAACGAGAAATTGTTGTAGACTCTACATGTATAAAATGAAGTCAGATTTTTCCGGAGCAGGGTTTCACCCAGTGATGATTAGGGACCCAATTTCAGCTCTTTCTAAAGACGAGAGATCCTGAAGGATCTTGGCGCCCACCATTGTCCGATAATTGTAAGCTAATGACAAGAGGATATTTTTGTCCATTGTTACTGAGACGATTGAGTTGTAATTTTGTTTACAGAATTTTGAATCTGAGCGAAAAAGATCGAAAAAGCGACACTGGAAAACACCAAGATATAATCTTTCTAAGTTTCAGGAGTTTCAAGATTTCTAGAAACTGAACTTACGGTAAGCGATCCAAATATTCGATCGCCGGAAGTGATTTTTTAGTCCCAAAATCGATGCTTGATCGTAAAAATTGGATCGTACGCCCCTCTGCAATGACGAGAAAAATCGGCTCGATCGAAAACATTAGATCGCGGAAGTGAGAGAAAAACACGATATATCCGATTATCTCCCCTAGTTCACAACGTAAAAATTGCCGCGATAATTAGTCAATGCATTGTACATTAATAAGATAAATTTGTTTATAAGAAATCTGATTCACCCATAGCCCTACATAACGTAATACATTATTTTTTGGAAGAAAACGAGATGAACTATATAATATTAAACTTCGACAAAGAAATTTCACCATACTGATTTGGTTTTATTAAAAGTCCGATGTGACAAAATATCATAAAGAATGATACATTAATCGGGTGAACAATTTGGTGAATTAAGCTCCTTAAAATGTTCGTAATTTGAAGAAATTTGATAGACAAATAAGGACTTCGTTATGATATCAAACCACACATTATTATATTACGTATTTGTGTATGACATTTATATAACAAATTTGATATATGGCATTCGACGGATCTTGATCGCGAATGTTAACCTATTTGTCAACCGTATACGCTAAACCCCTAGCGGACCCCTATTGTCCTGTCTGACCTGCTCTGTGTATCCCACGTGGGCCGTCTGCTCAGGAGGCCCAGAAACGGGGAGAGCTCAAAGTCGGTTGCCGTTCTCGGGAATATGAAGTTGTAAGGTGTGTGCCCATTGCATCAGATTTCTTCACCGCTACTAATTTTTTCGTATGGGAAAAGATCCAGATGACTTTTTATGCACACCAAATGACCACCCGTATGTCGGTTGTTATAGTACAAGAGAAATGAGCAAAGTTAGTCTGAAAGTGAATGTACATGTACGGAGGATCCTTCGTCTTCGTTTTGTAGTATTTTTATTTTATTTATTTTTTTGCACGTGTCATCATTGGGTACTGGAAGCGAAGAAAAATCTCTTTGACACTTTGGCATACTTAAGATTTTATAATTTGGAACGAATGCTAATTCTGTTCTGTTTACTGGACTAGTTTGAGATATCTCTTTTAAGATACCATGCTCGAAAATAGTAAGATGGTACAATACTTAATACTGAAGGGATCCGGTCCGCGCAGTAATGTTGAAACTTCGAATTTGAAAGTGTCTGAATCTTGATTATTTCCCTTGGATCGAAACATGCAGTAGTTTACAGTTGTCGAGTTGTGACATTGTGTCACAAGAGTGACGTCCCTGCATGTAGCTGACCTGCCGGCAGACGAATGGGTGGGGCAGTTCACTTGCAACTGCATGGACTAAAGAAAACTGATTTAAAATTTGACGAAATACATTTTAATTCCGAATTATTTTAACTCCTTGATATGGAAGGTGAAGATATGGATATTCTCTATAGTCAATATATAGAATATGCCCGACCCTTTAATCCATCGACTCTTGTGATGCAACGTCACAACTCGGGGAATACCGTATTAATTGGATTTTCGAATCGGACTGGAAAAGGTATCTTGCACAACTAGGCCCCATGTGGGACCTGTGTACCAAATTTCAGAAAGATCCATGAAATGTTTCCTGAGAATTCAAGATAACAGTGTTTCAAGGAGAAATTCAAGATGGCCACCTGGCAGCCATATTGGATTTTTGAATCGGACCAAAAAAGGTATTTGAGGAAGATCCATGCAGTACTTCTTGAGAAATCCGGATAACAAAGTTTCACTGGGAAAACCCAAGATGGGCGCCTGGTGGCCATATTGGATTTTCGAAACGGACCAGAAAAGGTATCTTGCACAACTAGGTGACATGGGGAACCTGTGTACCAAATTTGATAAAGATCCATGCGGTAGTTCCTGAGAAATCGCAATAACAAAGTTTCATGGGGAAATCCAAGATGGCCGCCTGATGGACATATTGGATTTAGGAATCGGACCAGAAAGGTATGTTGCACAACTCGACCACAAGGGCAACCTGTCTACCACATTTGAGAAAGATCCAGGCAGTACTTCCTGAAAAATCACGATAACAAATTTTCATGAGGAAATCTAAGATGGCCGCCTGGTGGCCATATTGGATTTCCAATTTGAAACGAAAAAGGTATCTTGCACAACTAGATCATAAGGTGAACCTGTGTACCAAATTTGATAAAGATCCATGCAGTAGTTCCTGAGAAATCGCGGTGACAAGGTTTCATGGGGAAATCCAAGATGGCTGCCTGGTGGCCATATTGGATTTTCGAATCGGACCAGAAAAGGTTTCATGCACAACTAGACCCCAAGGGGAACCTGGGTACCAAATTTGAAAAAGATCCATGCAGTAGTTCCTGAGAAATCGCGGTAACAAGGTTTCATGGGGAAATCCAAGATGGCTGCCTGGTGGCCATATTGGATTTTCGAATCGGACCGGAAAAGGTTTCTTGCACAACTAAACCCCAAGGGGAACCTGGTACCAAATTTGAAAAAGATCCATGCAGTAGTTCCTGAGAAAGCGGTAACAAGGTTTCAGGGGGAAATCCAAGATGGCTGCCTGGTGGCCATATTGGATTTTCGAATCGGAAAAGGTTTCTAGACCTCAAGGGGAACCTGTGTACCAAATTTGGAAAAGATCCATGCAGTAGTTCCTGAGAAATCGCGGTAACAAGGTTTCATGGGGAAATCCAAGATGGCTGCCTGGTGGCCATATTGGATTTGCGAATCGGACCAGAAAGGTTTCTTGCACAACTAGACCCCAAGGGGAACCTGTATGCCAAATTTGATCCATGCATTAGTTCCTGAGAAATCGCGGTAACAAGGTTTCATGGGGAAATCCAAGATGGCTGCCTGGTGGCCATATTGGATTTTCGAATCGGACCAGAAAAGGTTTCTTGCACAACTAGACCCCAAGGGAAACCTGTGTACCAAATTTGAAAAAGATCCATGCAGTAGTTCCTGAGAAATCGCGGTAACAAGGTTTCATGGGAAATCCAAGATGGCTGCCTGGTGGCCATATTGGATTTTCGAATCGGACCGGAAAAGGTTTCTTGCACAACTAGACCCCAAGGGGAACCTGGGTACCAAATTTGAAAAAGATCCATGCAGTAGTTCCTGAGAAATCGCGGTAACAAGGTTTCAGGGGGGAAATCTAAGATGGCTGCCTGGTGGCCATATTGGATTTTCGAATCGGACCAGAACAGGTTTCTTGCACAACTAGACCCCAAGGGGAATCTGTGTACCAAATTTGAAAAAGATCCATGCAGTAGTTCCTGAGAAATCGCGGTAACAAGAATTGTTTACGGACGGACTGACGGACTGACTGACTGACTGACTGACTGACGGACTGACTGACGGACGACGGACCACGGACGAAAAGTGATTTGAACAGCCCACCATCTGGTGATGGTGGGCTAAAAAGACCAAAGCCCTCCCCCCTCCCTTCCCGTTATTACAAAAACTACTATTTTACACAATGTGCATAAAACGATATTTTATTTCATTTTAAAAGATGAAAGTCTTGATACTGGGGCTGGGATATGGCTCTGATGGCATATCTGAGCATCTAAGACCACACACCTAGTATGATAGTGGGACTTTCTGTTTTTATTTATTACATAATAAAGATTCATTTGCTGTTCGTTAGTGAATCGTCTTCGATTGCACGGCATGACTGATAATACAATCAGTCCTGTCGCTTGACCATTAGGCCCTGTACCGCCTATTTGTGAGTATATAATATAGGCCCTGTACCGCCTATTTGTGAGTATATAATAGGCCCTTTACCGCCTATTTGTGAGTATATAATAGGCCGTGGACCGCCTATTTGTGAGTATATAATAGGCCCCGAGCCGCCTATTTGTGAGTACCCGGTATATGCCAAGCAGCTAAACTTCACGTGTTTACTGTACATATTTACTCTACTCTGTAACTTATTTTCTTCGGCCACTTGGCATATATTCACAAATTGATGCTAGGCCTATACACAATGTGAACCGCTCTCAGCAGATCAGACTTTATATAAGACAGGTAGTCAACCACTACCTGACGATGAAGACAGTATTGTCTTTGAAAGCTTGTAAATATATTCATCACAGACCTAGCTGTATATTTAGCTAGCGTATCTAATTCCGCTTAAGAAGCTAGGGGCCGTGTGGATACTTCGTAGTCTGCACACGAACATCTGCTATAACAACGCAACTGAGATAACAAGACTACGTCTAAGAATCCACCGTATTATCCGGGCTGAATGCGAGGTGGCGAGGGAAGGTTTCCTGTGGTCATTTGTTTGCTTTTCAATCGTCAGACGTCGTCAGTTTTCCCGACCTCTTGCATATCGGTCCAATTTATTACCTGTAAACGGTAGGATTCTGTTGGTGGACTGCACGCGAGGCCCGTCCTCTACATATTCGACAGGTAGATGCACGTTTTTTGGTTTGGTGGGAAATTTCAGCCGTGCGACGTCGGACAATACAGGTTAATATTTCTGGCTATTCTTGCATTTACCAGGTTTACCCCATGTTAAGGCGTTTACTCCATCATACGTATTCCATGCTCATCCATTAACATCCGTTGAGATAACTGCTTGAGCTGATTTGTCATCACAGCTAGGTTAATCTAATTCCACTTAAGCCGGTGGTGGGGACCGTGTTGATACTTCACAGTCTTCACATGGGCAGCTGCAATATAAGCACAGCTGAGATACTAAGGCTACGTCCGAGAGTCCACCGTATCTCGGGTCTGAATGCATGTCAGTTGACTAGGATGGCTTTCCTGTAGTGCCATATGGTTGCTTTTCAGTCGCCAGACGTCAACTATTGACACCTCTTGCATGTCGCTCCAATTTAGACTCATGATCTTGCTCTGACATACGCCATCGAATAACCCTTGCGGGGAAACGTGTTCCCTTGTGGCCTCCAACGCCAGTCTCGGCGTCCATGCTTCCTCAGAACAGATCCCGCCATATCCTTGGGTTAATTGCATTAGTCTTGTGATCCTCAAGTATGGCACGGGTTGGGCCGTCACGGTTGGGTTATGAAAGTAAAATGTTGGTAGGAGGCAGATGACAATGGGTTTAAATGTGTACTCGTGGCATGTTCTTTCAACATGTAACAACACCTGTATAGATTCTTTCAGCGATCTCATCGAATATTAAAGCATTCATTTGATTCATCGAATCAATTAAGCGTCCAAGGAAATATGAAAGTACACAGAAAGTACGCCAGGTGACGGCCATTCTGTGCACACTACAAGTCACGGGACATCAAGCGCAGAAAGATGACGGGCACTTCGACAAGTTCGATATTGGAACTGGTACCTCAAAATCCATAATTACTTTGATTAGTGTGACATATACTGTTACATTCACCAAAACAAGGAAAAGTACCTGAAGAGTGGACCTCCCCAGGCGCGGCGGAGCCGGGGGGGGGGGGCAGCGGGGGCCCGCCCCTCCTCCACCCCATATGAAAAGAGAGGGGGCCGAGTGCCACTTTGCCCCCCCCCCAATAATTTTAAATGACGTGCCTTGAAATGGGTCAGATATGTGAAGAAAACCGTCTAAAATTCTGTAGTACCAAACACTACCTACAGAGTTCTCTCCCATGCATGGCGCTCTTCAACTCGACTTCCATAAAGCCAGCATAAGCGTCTAACAACCAGCTGCAGATAATTGCCTGTGTTACAGTCGTCGTTGGCCTGTGGATCTTTGCAAGAGCATAGGTAAGTGTCTAAACTTACCACACTGGCGTCGCCGGTATAAATTGGAGCGGATAACCCCAATTTGTGCCACATTGATCACATTTCTAACCTCGTGTGTAGAGAGCACTCGGTGACCCTCACCGCGTGTTCTGTCACCCGCTTGCACAAGCGGGAAAACATTTTCAGAAATATCTGCCGTACCGGGAGGTTTTTGGCTTCCTTGTGCGATATCAAATATCTTGATTAATTCTAACCTAAATATATATTGATGAATCAAATATTTGTTTGTGTAAAATAAAATTTCTTGTCCTTTTAGTGTGTGCAACGAATTTGTTCACAACAACAACAACGCAGTATCCACTATATACAGTCAAACCTACACGTTGCGGGAGGTAACTTGGCTTCCCCATATTTCGGATTCTAGTTGTAATAATAGAATTTTTTTTTATTGGAAAGTAGGACAATTAGAAATATATATAATCTTCTTTGCTGTTAGGGATTGTGTTGTCGGGAGGTTAATTAGGTTCCCATATCATCTGCTATTCCATTGTTTGAATTAAATGTCACAGTGATTCGCACTCTGATAAAATAAATTTTATTTTATTGTGTGGAGTGTATGTCATTTCACACAATAAATTACTCCCACTTTCACACATAATTTTCGGTCATTTGGGTTTTGGTGTAATTATGTACTTCATCAATATTGAAGACAAATATTGCTGATTCCGCACCCCCCCCCCCCATTTCATTGTCATACAAATAAATAAATAAAACCTGCTTCAGCTTCCGCTCTCATTTACTATTCGCCGAATTAGTGGCCCCCATAGTTAATTTTCTTTTCAATTACTGAGTGCGACAATATTGCATACTTGCCTTATACAGACTGTACGGCTAGTTGCGAGTTATTTGATTGTAGTGTTAGTTATTACTGCAAAGTGTGTGAGTACACAGTAGTTGTAGGCCATATTAGCTGTCATATATTGTGATTTATTGGAACTGTACAATTTAGTTGTCATTTTTTTTGCACTGTACGGCTAGTTGCGAGTTATTTCATTGTAGTTTTAGTTATTACTGCAAAGCGTGTGGATACACAGTAGTTGTAGGCCACATTACCTGTCATATATTTGCGATTTATTTGAACTGTACAATTTAGTTGTGATATTTTTGCACTGTACGGTTAGTTGCGATCATTAATATTGCCATCTACATTGCTCACATTCCCAACACGCCTCACTATTTCTTTCACGATGGCTCTTAACTTACTTGATGCTACCAAGGAAGAACTCCAACAATTACAACATATTGGTGCCAAGAAGGCTGATCGTATAATTAAATTAAGGACAACCAAAGGGAGTCTGTCTATTCCAGATCTAGTCCACGAGACTGATGTGTCAGCAGGGACATGGGAACAATGGCTGACAGAGGGCCGGATATGCTTTGACCCCCTGTCTGACAACACAAGCATGACTGAGACCATAGAAAAACTCCGTGCTGAGCTAGCCTCAACCCAGTCTCAACTATTTACTTCAGAAAGGGATAATGTATCAATGAAGGACAACCTTCGAATTTTAGAACAGCGTTTGATCAAGCCCACGTCAGAGTTTCACCCCATTTCAGGCCATTTGCACTACGATACTGACCCAAATATGCCTGCCCTACACAGTACAAATTCCCACATCTCTCTTTCTCCCCATGGGTTTCCTGTCAGTCTCTCGAAAGATGATGACGTTATGGACCGGCTCCTTCGGGCCATTCCTGCTAATGGCAGATATGTGAAGCCTAGTCAAACCGAACCTGCTGAGCCATCATGCAGCCACCAGTCTTCCAAATCCAAATCACGCTCCAATGCTTCGTTTACCCATGATGCAGAGGCATCTGTCCGTCATGTCCAACCTGCTGCTTCCAGGCCGCAAAATAACTCAGGTAAGCATGTGCCACGACAAAGGAAGAAATCGAGACCGAGCTCAGGATATTCTCGCCAACAACCAGACTCCTCTAGTGACGACTGCCCTCCACCTAAGGATCAGAATCAGAGAAGACAGATCAAGAGGAACAGACGATCGTCCTCTAGTTCTACATCCAGCAGCCGCTCTTCTGATTCTGCTGTGGAGACCATACAACGTCGTCATCAACGGCAACGGAGTAAGAGTCCACAGCCTCCCAAAATGTCTACCTTCTCGGGGGATGTCAAAAGCAATTGGGAATCCTTTATCTTCCAGTTCGAACGCATAGCTCAACGGCGAGGCTGGAGAGAAAACAAGAAGATTGACCGGTTATTCGATTGCCTAACAAATACGGCTCTCGAATATGCAAATAGACTAGATATCCATGATGACTTCAAGACACTGAAGAAAGAACTTCGTCGGCGTTTCAGCCATAAGGATGCTCCAGCAGCAGCGCGTCGACAGCTGCAGTATTTGCGACAGAGGGAAGAAGAATCTGTGGAAGAATTCTCCCAAAGAGTACACTTTTTGGCACTGGATGGCTATGACATCTCGGATCGGAAAACTATCGACCAGATTTCTACTGAGACCTTCTTGCGCGGTTGTAAAGACAAGGAGGCAGCAAAATGCGCCATGGAAAAAGAGCCAACTAGCATCCATAGAGCACTTAAATATGTCAAAGCTGCAGTAGCTAACAACAAGGCTATCTTCGGCTACAAAAGTAGCTCTCCCAGCAGACCACAAAGTTACTTTCAGAGACAAACATCATTTACAGAGTCAGAAGGACCGAACTTCACCGAAGGAGAGCATGATGTCCGCATGTTCAATAAACCCCCTTACAATGGGCAATCAGCTAACTCTCCGCCGCATTCTGTCAGACTGCAGGAAGAGGTGAGTGAGCTGAAACAGATGGTAACCGAAATGAGCAAACTACTCAAAGGTGGATTAAATGCACCACAGTCACTTAATCGGTATAGACCATCCTTTTCACCTAGTTCCCCCAGTCGTTATCGTTCAAGCACCCCTCCATACAACAACTCGGAAGCCAACTCGAGGAACCATGTCCGTTTCAGATCTCCAACACCTCCAGCCCCATCCGAACCGAGAACTGGTAGCCAATGGCAAAGATCTTCAACACCTCCAGCCCGAACCGAAGCGAGGAATGGTAGCCAATGGCAGATGCATTCTTCTATGGGGGATTTGCAGGGTAGAACCACCATGTCATCCAACACGGCTGGAGAATCTACCCAGGCGTCCCATTCGTTAAACTAGTAAGGACTGAGCGTCGTGGCCATCGCTCAGTCCGGTCTTTACACACAGGCCGTACTGTTAGTTCCGATTTTGGAAGCCAGGAAAGTTTAGCTCCACAGATAGAAGATCCTAAAGAGGTTGTGGTCAGACAGGCACATGGCTTAAGCCTCGAAGTCAAGACATGTATTGCCGGCCACGAAACCACAGCTGTGGTTGATACAGCAGCCATGATCACACTCGTAAATGAGAAGCTGTTTCACAACATTCTGCCAGACCATGTTCTGAGTAGACCTATCAAACTCAAAGGTCTGGGCGATCAGCCTGTTTTAGGCCACATTGCAACTAATGTTGAAATAACGCTTGGATCACAGACATTTAGCTGGGATGTCTGTGTTGCTCCAATGGTAGACCAGGTTATACTAGGCCTTGATTTTCTTGTTGCACAGAGGTGCCTTGTTGACTTACGCAACAGC